>JAJJWW010007490.1:0-10837 GCA_023531295.1 Papaver armeniacum
AACAACAAATATCCCCTCGAGGAGCGAAAAAGTATCTTTTCTGGGAATTCCAACAATATCATCAAGTAGCTTTTGAAAGCGGTTCACTCAAAGTCTCAACAACAGCCGCTTCTTTTGGGCCTCGAATACTGCAATGATTGTATCCTCGATTATCTGAATGAAAGATGTGAAGTAGTCTTCTTCAAGAGAAAAAGTCGAGCCACTAGAGACTGCAATGGGCTTCTTTCTCTTTGCTTGTTACATTGATAAACTATATTCTAGGGATACAGCTATATCTGCCTTAGGACGGCCATCTAGTAGAGTGACACCAAAATGGACACCGCCTGTAGCTCCATTTTTCTCTTTTAACTGTGATGCCTCCTATGATGTTAATATAGACTAACTGTGCATTTCGCTATCGCGCGTGATTTTCAGGTGTAGATGCCGGGGTCCGTAAACTGTGATGCTATGCAAAGGGGGAGTAGCGTAGTTCCAAAGTGCGTAATGTCTGCTTTTCTCAACGCAATGGGATGGGGAGTGGAGCTACAATATACACATGTTGTTTTCGGAGACAGATTTGCAAGGAATCGGCGCTTTATTAATAGCTATTCACCGGCCATTGTCAGAGAATGAAGACCTTCACGATGCCATTGAAAGTTTAAAACTCATTCCGCAATGGAAATGTCACTATATTCTAGAACTTGTAATAAACCGCTCGATGAATTAGCTAAGTATAGTAGGAAGCTTGGTATAACTAGAGAATGGCGTACTATGCCACCTAGTTTCCTTTGAAAATTTTCTTTGTCGACATTGATAATTTTCTTAAGTAATAACATCTATTCTTTTGGCATCAAAAAAAAAAGTTGCAATTAAGAAATTAAACTTAAATATTGGATTATATTTGGGCAACCTCTTAAAATCTCAAAACAACTTTAAAATGAAGTCTTTTCCGTGATCTCACTTATATTCCGCACGACACCTTTGTTCAAGTTCCATTATGGTTTCACCATCCTCATGTTTGACCCTATTGTCAAGTAAAACAAGATACATACTAATTTCTTTATTCATTACAGTGAAGCGATGAGACAACCCTGGAGTATCACGATTGTTGGGATTCATTGTTTGTTCTTGAAATTTTCCAAATATCCTTTCTCAAAATGCTCGGGGGATGGAATGCATCCGCGAATAAATTTGTAAAATAAACATAATTCCCGCAAATACATTCATCTTCCTCGTTGGTAAATTTTTTGTGATCGCCTCCCTAATTCGACTTCACACATTGGCACGATTAGCAACTCTTGATTTTTCGGCAAAGATGTTGGTTTGTTATGAAGTCACCATGTTCATATTATCGCCTATGGTTTTTGAAGAATTGGAAGAGCGATGAAAGAAATGGAGATTTGAGAAATCCTAAAGAGATTTAGAAATTTACTGAGTTGAAATGAGTTTGAAATTGGGTATTTATAAAAGGGGGAAAATTATAGTCATGGATGAAGAACTCGATGAGCGATGATCATCTCAAATAGCTTACAGCAGTGACTATCTGTCGCCGGTATGACCAACGAGCAACTTTTGACCATATAGCGATGGGAGACTCTATCGCCGTTAGAGACTCGTCAGTGGTATGCCTAATCAAGTATTCGTGGCACATAGGGAAAATATGTTTTGTACTTTGACATACCCATCATGGTGCTAAAGTGGCAAATCACCGCTTGACATGTGCATAGGAATAGGCCCAAAATCTACAAAATTACTATACCCTCAAAAGTGAAAAATTTTATCCTCGAGTTTTTTCTTGAAGTAATTGTGAAATTTATGGTGCAACAGTAAACTAACCTCGAAATCTGGCCTTTGAGATGAATTCTCACCAGCTAATGAGCTATAAGTGGTGGAGTGGAGAATACAATTCAAGGGATGAGTAAACGTACGAGAGGCCCAACTTAGTCAAATATGGCTACTTGCTGCAAAACAGTAACCAGTGTTTTAGTTTACTCAGAAGTTTATAATTCACAAAAATTGGTCAAAAAGATCAAAATCAACAATTCTCGGGTGAAAAGACACTTGTGTTTTGTTACCGTTTAAATAGCCAAAAATTAAAAAGATACTGTTTAAATGGACAAAAATTTAAAATAGAGTGATGTAACTGGCCATCCTGGCCCATTTTCAAATATTTTTTCTTATTTTTATTTTACAAGTGATGCATCCAGTTTCATCCTTACTATTTTTTGTATAAGCCAGATGAATCCGCCATCCTTGCTATTTTTTTTTTCAGCTATTTCACCCGTACTTTTTTTTACTCGTCCATTTGAACCGTGTTTTAAATTTTTTTGGACAAATGACCCATTTTCTCTTTATAATTTCCTTCGAAACAGTTGGAAAGTTATACATGATTCTACTCGTATACTCTCTCCGTCCCACTATTACGTGACATATTTATTTTTTATATTTTGTTCCACTATTAAGTGACATATATCAATAAACAAGGAGATATTTCTAAAATTATCCTTTTAATTGATTATAAAAAATATAAGAAATATGCGTAATTTGATAGGCATGTTTATATTCGTTATGTAGGTGTTTTAAAATACTTTTCAATGGTATGAAGTTTGCGAACATCCGTGGTGTAGTTTGAGAGATAAATCATTCAAAATTTCACTAATTATTATCCATAAGGGTATAATTGTAAAATATGCTTAAAAATACTTTTTTCCCTTATTTGCCTTAAAAATTGTGCAAACTTGAACTAGGTCACTTAATAGTGGGATAGAAGGAGTATTTGACTACACTTCTTTTTTGTTCACTTGAAGTTCCAACACAAAATTGGTTAAAAAGACCAAAATTAACAAATCCTGGGTGAAAAAGACATCTAGATTTTGATACTGTTTAAATGGATACAAAAATAGCCAGGATGTAAACAGTTTCATCCTACCCATTTTCAAATACTTTTTTTTAATTTACACACGATGCATCCTGCTTCATCCTTGCTATTTTTTAAGTTTAAGTTAGGATGAATCCAGTTTCATCCTTGCTAAAAAAAAATTTTGTCCATTTCACCCATACAAATTTTTACTCGTCCATTTGAACCAGGTTTTAAAAATATTTGGACAAATGACCCAATTTCCGAAGTTCCAAATACCAGTAAATTTCTTGGTTGGTAGGTGTTTTGGTTTTTGGGCCAAAAATGACGGAAATCGAATTAAAATGCAAAATGACCCGCCAATCTTGTGTGTCTCTTACTTACATTCTTCATTCTTGGAAGGATATGTGGACGTAAATAGCAAATTACTAGTAAGTACTAGTAAGTTTCCGTTAGAGCTTCTCCAATGGTCATTGTGTGTGTTTCCTATGGGGAACACAAATAAGAATCCTCAATCTATTTTTCCTTAAAATTAGGGAGAGAAAAAAAAGAACACGCAATTGAGGGATACGAAAACTAATTGGGGGATATAAATTACTTCCCCCAACCAATAGTGTTTGTTAAGGGGTGTTTTTTGGGGGCGAAAATACGAAACTACCCTTTAAAACAATAAAAACTAAAATCAAACATAAAATACCCTACCTCCTTTAAATTCGAAACATTTCTCACTCCCTTTCAAATTCCCTTCTCCTTCTCTGTCGGCTCCTCACTTTGAATTTTTTTTTTTATATTCGGTAGGGATGAAGACCATGTCGCAGAGGAGTGCCGGCATGGTTATTTAGGATGAAGACCATGTCGATAGGTCAATTTTTCTAAGATCAAAAGCATGGTTATTTAGGATGAAGACCATGCCGATATACCAGTTCCTAAGATGGTTATTCAGATGAAGACCATGCCGATATCGAGTTCCTAAGATGGTTATTCGTGATGAATACCATGCCGATATCGAGGTTCCTAAGATGGTTATTCAGATGAATACCATGCCGATACTTGCTATTTTGCATAATTTTTTCAGATAAGCTTTGTCTCAAACCGCATCACTAATGGCTTGGGAATGCCACTATACCGGATGCTCGATAATACTTTTACCATGCCGAACTGAAGCCTTTTAGGAAGAACAATGGCGGATTCGATGAAAAAAATCAAATTTCAATACATAAATACCTATATATGAGTAATTGGAGCACTTGTATATCAGGTTGTTTACTTTCATGGTTGGTTCTTCCCATAAAATTTCATGATCATAAATATCTTGATTTAATGTTGTTGCATTAACAAAGTCAATGATAATGATTTATTCTAATGATTATCAAACTAAACTATTAACTTACCTAATTATATTTAACCACTAAACATGATTAGTGAGGGGTAGATTAGGTATTGCGTAAAAACTTAGATAAGGGGAGACTCCGAATTGGATATTTGATCCGTGTTTTGTCCTTTTCCTCTATCCCCCAATTGTGGGTTCAAAAAAAATCCATCTCCAACAGTATCGCATGTAACCTCTTCTTTTAATTAGTATAAATTTTATTTCTCATAATTAAGATTTTATTAGAGCTAAAAATGGTGACTAGGATGGGGTAGACAATGTCAAGGGGAATGTCTAAAACTAGACACCCTTGACATTGTCTACTCAAAGTCATTTGTACATTGGTTTAAGACATCAGAGTTACATGGATGTGTATCCTAGGTGGATTTTGACATTTATCCCCACACACATGCATGCCATTGTAAAAGCTCTTATAATGAGAGTAAATGCTAGTGGTAGTGCGAATAAGAAATCTTAGACTGAACCTGACCCCTGGATTCCAAATTTTCAAAGACATGTGATTAAACTCTGCATTCTTACTATGTAAACCAGTTTTCCATTAAGTTCGGAAATCGCACTATTCGCAGTTCAAATTGGCCGCCCAAATAGTCACCCAAATCTTATGTTGGTTGATCAGTTTTCACGTGGAATCCACTGTTTCCTGAAACAGTTTATTCTCTCCAAAACAAACCCTTTGTTTGGTTAGCTTCAGAGTTCAGATTAACAAATTTGAAGCCGTCAAAAAGTTCGGGTTAGTGTCCGAATCCGAGTCTTTGACTGTTTGCCATACTATTGTGTAGTCTGGTCTGTGGTTTTGGTGTGTCAAACCCCAGCCAAATATGACATGCTACACAAGATCTAGTAAAATTGCAGCAATGGTTTCTGGATGGCAAAAAGGAATCGACTGCATAAGTTTGGGGAGAAATATATCATTCATCCGCAATACAGCAGCTGAGATGCACATATGACGCTCATAGATGCACCTTTTATCTTTTAAGGCGAACTATATGAAATTATGGCAATGAGTGGAAATTATAAGTTGAAACACTTTTAGATTATGGAAAATCATTAACGTAAATCATGAAGCTAGTTGTTCCCACAAATCCATATATTCAGATTTTTCAAACTCGTGATAAGTTAAAGAAAACAAATTCATGTACTGGTAGTAGGTGGGCAGAACCCTACCCTAGCCGTCATTCTTGGTTTACCTACTCGTAAACCCTACTCGTAATTATTTTCTTTCTACGAATAAAAAGATGAATCGTGAAGTATTCGATATTGTTAGGTTAGACCCTAGTTAGCAATTCGGCGAACTATTCGCGAATAGTTCTGTATCCGAACTTTTCCCGTACTAATCGTGTATGTATGTAATTCCGACATGAGTTCGCCTCTTTTTTCTGATTGAACCGAATTTTGCTCGAATTTTACGAATCCCAAACTATTCGGTCCTTATAATTCGGGACCACGTCACTGATTTTTATATTAAAAAAGATCAAGGGGGCTTGAATCGACCCTGAGACGCGCCTCCTCGCACGGTAGGTTAGACCCTAGTTAGCAATTCGGCGAACTATTCACGAATAGTTCCATATTCGAACTTTTCGCATACTAATCGCGTACGTATGTAACTCCGACATGGGTTCGCCTCTTTTTCTGATTGAACCGAATTGTGCGCGAATTTTACGAATCCCGAACTATTCGGTCCTTATAATTCGGGACCACATCACTAATTTTATATTAAAAAACATTCGCGGGGGCGTGGAATCACCCCGAGACGCCGCCTCCTACCCAGATGTCCGAATTACGCTCCAAGATTTTTCATTTTTGTTTGAAAATACAAGAGAAACTCTATAAATTAATGATGCTCTGGGACCATCAAAAATTTATTAACTAAGCGTGATATTAATTAACCGATAAATTAATAATTATTAATTTATATATTAATTAATACTTTATTAACTTATAGATAAATTTCATATCAAATAAAGCAAATTAAGGAAAAAACAAGATACCTAAAGACTAACCGTTGTTATTTGTCAGATGGATTATAGGAAAATATGCTGAACCAAGGTGCTTCAAGAATATAAACTTGAAAAGTTTGAACTGTGAATATCGTGCTAATAAACGAGCATGGATGATTGGTGCGCTATTTGAAGAATATGTTCAGCAACTCGACAAAAAAAATGGCCGCAAGAAATGTTCTCCGATTGTGGAAAATCTCCGCCATCCAAAACTATTTAAGGATTGCACATCAGATGTTGAATGCTTTTTTTTTTGCCACCAAACACAACTTCAAAAATTCAACCATGTGACGCGGATTATATAGCAACCTTTTTAAATGCATTATCACGATTTTATAGAGGTCTTTGGAAGGCTATGAATTAGGGCTCAAATATAAAATAAATAAATGTGTTAGATGCAATGAATCTTGCAATTTCAAAGATGGACTATCAATGTTCGTCCAAGTACACTTGCAAACCGCTTTCTCATTGTAAACTTGGATCAACAAATAACACAAGTTTAGACAATTTGATGAACATACAGATATTGAAATCACCGACTTGCAAAATTTGATCGAGAAGGCTATCGCAATTCAATGAATGTCAAGATGTCCTAAATTATCCTAAAGAAAATGAAGTTACGCTTGTTGGACCGATGAAGAAATAATCGAGAACGTTATGGGAACTGATAAAGATGTGGAAGAAGATGATGAAAGTTTTACAATAGAGCCCCATTTACAAAACGAGACTATTAAAGCGGCAATCACATTGAATAATTTTTTGCCGAGCTATGAAAAAACAACACCAAAATTTCTTATAATGATAAGAAAAATTAGAGATGAAATTCAATGCAATATTGATTTTAGCAAAAGCAGAAGACAATTAAATCATTTTTCAAAAAGTCTTCGTAAATCATTAATATATTGAATATATATAATGCATTATTAATTTATACTTCATATGGGGCCTACATAGGTAATCAAAAATGTATTATCTTATAATTTTAGCGAATTATTAATTTGGCACGTTGTCCCCGACTCGGAACCGGCTAAAAATATTATTTAAAAGAGTTTATTAAATAATCGAGTATTAATTAAAAGAGTTTCTACTGTACATATATTTTCTATATAACCTCTTTAGACCATTGTGATTTTTGATTAATAATCCATATGTTTTCTACATAACCCATTTAAACCATAGAATTCTTGTGTTTATTTGCTTAATTCTCTTTTTAAAATATTATTTTTCTGTGATAATCTATATAAATATTAGAATTAGGTATTTTTAAAATTACAAATACTTATTAATTCAATTATATATATGGGCCGAATTTTTCTCTCCCGTATCCAAATATCTAAAACGAATTATACACGTACGTATGCCGTTCCGAATTATCCCCGAACTAGAAATGGTTGACCGAATAATTGACCGAATTTATCTTCCGTCAAAACGAATAATACACGTATGTATGCCGTCCCGAACATTTCCCGTAAACCGAATTGTTAACCAGAGAAATTAAGAAACTTAAAGACTACTTAGTTTTAAAAAATTGAAAGATATGTTTTTTGGTTTAACGTCATTGCACTTTGGTTGGTAAGCACAAATGAAATCTACCCCTTTTTCTTTTCTTTTTGGCTTAATAGCTTATTAGAGCATCTCCAACAGTGGGTGCCTCGCCTAGAGCCTTTTACAACATAGCGGCAAACCCTCTCGTCCCATCTGACCACCTTTGTGACACGTCAAAAGAAAAAGGGTTTTAAGGCACAAAGCAAAAGAAAGAATAGTCTAATGCATCTCCCATAGGTAATGCCATTTTATTGGTTCACAAACCATTTTAAAAGATGGCTACTGCGAGGAAACTTTTTTATGCTAATTTGGGAACCAAAACAGTAGAGGAAAAGGTCCAGATTGTGACTTTCTACCAATTGAATTTTAGAGAAAGAACGAGTTGTTTCATTACATTTTTGTGTTGGACCAAAGCGCCAACTTTGAGATGGGATTGAATTCTGCTTTGGGACCAAAGCGGCACCTTCATGAGTTATTACTAACTAGGCCTCTACCCGCTGGATTCTTTGAACTTGCTGCTAGTTGAGGAAGGTTTTATTGTTCTCGTCTTCGATAATCTTTTTAAAACTTAGTTGGGAATTTGCAGTCATCAGAAAAATGAATTCCTTTTCTACTAAGGCTCTTTAGATATTACGCTGCTATTTACCTCTCAAGGTAAATAACTATCAATGCTTGTCAAAAATCTTTCTTCCGGAATTTTCTTTACAAAACCAAAACTTGTTTCCAACTGAACTTTTAGTTTACTCCAGCATCCCAAATTATGTATTTGTACTTATTTGTTCGGTTTTTGTTCTTCATATTGTTGCACTAAAGTTTTTGTTCTTCATATTGTTGCACTAAAAATTTGTTCAACATCAGGCCTATACTATAAATAGTGTGGAGAAAATATGAACACAACAAATTGTATGCTTTAAAGTTTATGAGTATTTCATAGAATTTACATGTTAAGAAATGGGATTTTCTACTGTGACATTTCATTAACAAACATTTTATGATATCCGTTTCCATTGGTACTTTGAAAAAATGTCCATGGCTGTGTACCACAGAGGACAAAATTCATTAATAACGGTCTCCAGAAGACCAGCACAAGTCGACTCCCGAGTTCTGAATTAAAATGAATCGTGTTATGCGTTATTTACCGAGTTGATGATGAGTCAACTACCAAGTCAAGAATTTTCCCAAACACAAACACAACACCACTTGCCATGATTGATTATTTGAAAGAGAGCCTGCCAAACAACTGAGCTGAGCAATGTTGATTGATTTATGTAGGAATTACCTATAGGTACTATTATAGTGTTTTTAGTTAGTGGTAGGTCCACCCACTAAAGCCCAAGAACCCGGGTCCATAATTAAAGAAACAAAAATGGACCATTTTTTTTATTTTATTCCAATACACGTGCGAGACATATAAGCGCATTTTAAAATTCCCAAACACCTCATGTATATAAAAGCAACAGGGTAACAAAATTTCTTTTTTTTTTTCTCGTTTTCATTTCAATGTCTCAAATCCAAATCCTGAGAGCCGCTAAGAGATTTTTTTATTTTTAGGTTTTCATCGTGTAATCCAGGTATTTCGATCTTGTTTTAGCGAGATTTAGGTAGTTTTGATGTCGCCTCATATATTTTTGAAGCTACTTTGGATTCTCGATTTTTAATCGAGATACGTATATGAAATTGTTGTTACCTACAAATGAACATAATCAACAAAGAACCAAATAAGGTATGGTTTATATTTGATTCTTGGGTTGATTTTTCAATTCATATCAATCTGTTTTTGGAGATCTTATAGTTAGTTCAGATCTACATAAATAATCATGTTTTATGTACATTTCGTTATTAGATCTCATATTTTAGTTTCATTTTGGTTGTTTTTTATATGCTTTTGAGTTTGTTTTTGTATATTAATTATCGGTACGTATATGATGTACTGGTGGATTTTGATGAAACAAGTTCAGATCTAAATAAAAAATCATATTTTATGTTTATTTCATTAGTAGATCTGATTTTTTTATGGTTTTTGGTTTGTTTTTCAGTTTTCTTTTGTGTATTAACCATCAGTACATATATGATGTACTGTTTTCTTTTGTTTTTACTATGAATCTATAGGTTTTCTCTTATTTTTTTGGTTTGATCCATGAGTACATATATGTAATACTGAAATATGTGCTTTGATTCGGTTATATTTATGGATTCATCACTTCTTCTTGACATGCAGTTGAGTTTTTAGTTCATAAATCCGGAGTACATATATGTCGACCGTAGAAACTTCTTCCCGATTCGCTTTTTGCATAGTTTTGCCATTTTTTTGGTTTGATCCATGAGTTCGTATGTGAAACATCGAAATATGTGTTTTGATTCGTTTATATTCATGGATTCATCACTTCTTCTTGACATGCAGCTTCCAGCCTTTTTAGTTCATGAATCCATAGTACATATATGTCAAACTCGATATAAACTTTTCTTATTCTCGTTTTTATCGTAGTTTTGCCACTTTTTTGGTTTGATCCATGAGTACGTATGTGCTATACTGATTTATGTGCTTTGATTCGTTATATTCATGGATTCATCATTTTGACATGCAATTGAGTTTTTAGTTTATGAATCCGCAGTACCTATATGTCATACAGATAGAAACTTCTTTTTATTTTGTTTTATTCATAGTTTTGCCATTTTATTTTGGTTTGATCCATGAGTACGTATGCGAAATACTGAAATAGATGCTAGTTTTGTTGCTGTGTTTTAATATCTGTTATATTCTGGTCACATTACAGTTCGTATATGTACTCGATTTGTAAGTTATAGGGCAAGAGTATGTACTGCATTTGTGGCAGGGCACAGAGATGTACTGACTTGTAAACAAGGTAGAGTATATGTACTCAAAATTGTGGTCCTTATATGTTTTAATTAAATTTGGAGAAACCGTAATAAGGTGGTGGAGTTCACACGTGAGTAGCCGGGGTAATGTGGTCATTTTGCTTGTTTCAAATAATTATGGACCTAGTGATAAGTCTAAAATCCGGCTTGGACCCTAGTATAACTAACTTAATGGGCTTTGGACCAACGCAA
>JAJJWW010007491.1:0-47120 GCA_023531295.1 Papaver armeniacum
GGACCTCTAAAATTCTTAACAACAGACTCTCATCTGAGTTGGAAGGAAACTTGAATCCAGACAAACTAAGATGGACCTTGACAAGGATTGGATATTCTTTATGAAACAATCTTGGTACAGGGGCGGCATGGTTTAGTAGAGGGGCGGCACTGTGATAGTAATGTCCCTTTAGTTGGTTAGGGGATGTCCTAAAGGGGATGTAAATTTACTAGATTACCCTTTTCACCTTAAATCAACCAAAATCAAATCAATTTTTTTTAAACCTAATGAATCAGAAAAAATTAAATCATTTTTTTTTTCATCTTCTTCTTCATCTTCTCTTCTCCTCCTTCAACCGTAACCTCCATTAAAATTGAAAATTTCATCGTCTTCGATTAATCGGCGATTTGAAAAATATTTTGAAAAACCCAGTTAGGGTTTAGTTTATCGTGTTGGATTTAAGTTAATTTTGTATCAAAAATTAGGGTTTTTGCATGAAAATTGAAATTGAAATTTCTGGGTTTATTCGAGTTACGGTTGACTTTAACTCAATTACGAACCGTAACTGGAGATTTTGATGTTAATACGGTTGGTAATAGTTCAATTACCAACCATATGTTCTTATATCTAAGAATTTTCTTCAGTTACGGTTGGTAACTATTTTAGTTTACGAATCGTAACTCAGTTACGGTTGGTATCGAGTATTTAATTACCAACCGTAACTGATTTACAGTTGGTATCGAGCATTTGGTTACCAACCGTAACTGAGTTACGGTTGGTATCGAGCATTTAGTTACCAACCGTAATGGCGATTTTACGATCGGGTTTTCTTCAAATTTAACCCGATTACGGTTGGTAGTTCATCTTTTATGAGCCCAGTAACTTCGATTACTGGTTGGTTATGATCAAAATTCCAACCGTAATTAGCTCTGAAAATGTAAATAAATTGAATTTTTACGTACTTTAGATAACTTTGAGCAACAAAAAGCTAGTTGGGACTAATTTAGAAGTATATCCCAGGTCATTTTCAGTCCTGGTTCTTCATTTTATTGGTTAATTTCTTGATTGATTGAGATTGACCTTCTCCTCTAAATTTTTTTTAACTCTAAAAATCTGATTTTGGTTTTGATTTTGAGTTAATATAAGTGAAATTAATCATTAACACTAAACTTGATTATCATCACTAAACTAGGTTATCAATAATGAGGGTTCATTTGTCATTTCCAGTTTTTTTTATAAGGGACACCTTGAATGATCATGTAATGACCCTTTTTGTCCTACTAGAATGCCGCCCCTCTACTAAATCATGCCGCCCCTCTACTAATAAAGACTTGATGGATTGTTCTCAATTAACTTGCGCACACGAACTGGTCTATTTTGAGATGTTACTGGATACTTTTAGTATCGCTTGTACACGAACTGATTTTTAGTTCACGAACTGGTTGAATTTAAGAGTTCTCTTTATACATTTTGTATTTAAGAACATAAACTGTTTTGGACAGTTTGCGAACTTATCAATACAAAAAGATCCTAAGTTATGAGACGACTAAAATATTCAGGAACTGTTTTTGGTATTGTGATATTAAACTCCAAATTATTCTTGTTGGTTCTGGAACAACTTAACCATATTGGAAAACTGCTTGGTGTATAAAGGATTTTTCGACTAACATACGGTTGCACGTTTCTTCTTTTGATTCAACGAAAACTTTTAATATGCTTAAATGATTAATCTATATGGATAGATAAAAGCTTGCTTGGTAACAAAGAAATTCGTAAACATGGAAATAAGTGCACGAACCTATATTTGTTTGTAAGCTACCAATCTCTATTTATCGGACTCCTTGCATACTAGCTAGGATCTTCTTATTCCTGGAACTTTAATGTCCTAGTTACGGCTAGAGTCCTCCTATAAAATCCTAGGTTTCCTCTGGTGAAACTATAGTAGGTTACGACTTTGAATGTCTTCCTTAAGGATTCGTAAATCCCAGTCAGACTATCTTTTACGTGATAGATCTTTGTTATCTGGATCTTGTTCTTATTAATTGTTGTATTTCTCGAATTATAGATCAGGAACAAGATAAATAGAATCACAAAGTACTTTTCGTCTCATACTTTGTAATTCCACAAGATAGTTATCTAAAACTATTCTCTTTTGATTTGCTTAGATTGTTCTTGTGAGGTTGAATCGATTAGGAATTTCTATAAATTTTGACGAGAGTAGGCTATCCTAATCTTTGAGTTTCCTTGATATCTTCTTTACCTTGAAGATCCCTCATAAGAAAATAGATTTCAATTACTTTGATTGAATATCTTTCTAAAGAAAATCAAAGGCTATATGTTAAAAGCTAAAACGTCTTCATTTAAGTTGAAGCAACTCCTAGGCCTATAAAGGACATCTACTAGTGGAATCGTGTTGTATAGGATCTTGCGAGATCCAAAAGACGTAAAAGTAACACAATTAAAGCTGAAATGCTCGTAAGGTCGATTCGTTCTTAACTACATTCTAGTCCGAACTCTGATAGTATCTGTAGCGAGTTAATACAGTATGTTCTTCAAGTTTTGTACAAGGTCCTGGGGTTTTTCTGCACATTGCAGTTTTCCTTGTTAACAAAATTTTTGGTGTCTTGGGTTATTTGTTTTACACATTATATTGTTTATCTTTATAATAAAAATATCTCAAGGAGTACGTTAAATAACCTAGACAGTTTTTAGGCCTAAAAGACTGTGTTGAACTTAAAAGTTTTATTCTTGAGAATGCGTATCTTGAAAAATAGATTACAAGACTTGTTGGAATTCGGTTCGCATACAATTGGGGAATATACTAGGTTATTGCTTGGATATTGATTTGTGAGATCGTCCAAGTAAAACTTGTTCTGCAACTTAGGTACATGATCTAATCTTTTGATCTATACTATTGATTGTAGAAAGTTAGTCCATACACGGTTCCGAAACAAAAAAGTTGGTGGTATACTTGATACCCTTTTCTTTTCAACTTCATCCATAGATTATGGAACATGGCAGCTGATACGACAAAAAAGAAGAAGAAAGTTTTTTTGTAGTATGATTCAATGTCTTTGTAATCTCTATGCTTTCATTAGTACAACTATATTAGTAGAGAAATATAATGAGAGCTGAAAAAGAGAAGGTACCAAGTACACCACCAACTTTTTTGTTTGACAACCTGTATGGATAAAACCTAATACAACCACAAGTAGGTCAATGAAAAGACCCTTGAAGAAGATTGTATATAAAGTTCTTCTTATTCTCTTCCACAATCAATAAATATATACCAAAGGTCAATGTACCTGATTGTTTATAATAGTTCTTGGACGATCTCAAAAATTAATATCCAATATCAATTTAGTTGTACCCGAATTAAGAGGATCCGAATTCTAACAAGTATGAAACTTGTAATCTATCTTTCAAGATATAAATTCAACAAGAACAAGTTTTGTTTTTGATCTCAAATGATAGGGACTTAACTATATAGATTGATTACATATTACTTGTGATATTCCTATTATAAAAATAAACATTATAATGCGGAAAAGGAAAAACACAAGACACTAGAAATTTTATTTGCGAGGAAAAATGCACCTGCAGAAAAACCCCAAGACCTCGTCCAGCTTGAACACCACACTGTATTAAACCGATACAGACACTAGCCTACTATCAGACTTCAGACTGGATTGTTGTTGAGACATTAACCCTCTAAGCAATTAAGCTGCAGTCACGTTTCATACATCTCTTGATCCTCGCAAGGTTCTACGCACTTGATTCCCTTAGCTGGCGTCCTTTACAGCCTAAGAGTTGCTTCAACCTCAACAGACAAGACTATTTTATATCCATTTTGATATGTTTCAATCTAGGTTTGGGAATGTGTTTGCAGTAGACAAAGTCCAGTAAACCTCGAATGAATCCAGAACACTTACACTCTGTTAGTAGGGAAACCTAGATTACTAACCACCTCTCAAGAACAATCCAATAAAATCAAAAAAGAGTTCAGATATTTATCTTAAAGAATCACAAAGTTTGAAACAAAGAGAACTTTTTGATTTCTATCTATATTTTTCTTAATCTAAAGTTCGTGAACTTGTACAAGAACTATCTTGTAAAAAGATAGTTTTTCCGGGCTTCACGAATCCCTAACTGAAGTATCAAAGTCGTAAGCTATAGTACAGTTCTATGAAGAACCTAAGTTATAGAGGACTCAAGTTTTGCAACTAGGACGCAAGAGTGTCAGGGATTGAGAAATCCTGTTGCAAGAGTATCTCTATTTATAAATAAGGCTAGAGATAACTTTGAATTCAAGCTAAGGTTTGCTTGAGATCCAAGAAAATACTTTACTAATTTAGATGAAATTCTTATTAGGAATTCATGTAAGCATGTGAAAAGTCCGCCTTGCAATTACCCAGAAGAATATCCACTATAGTCCAGGATTCTGTAACCGTGCACAATGATAGTGCATAACGGCAAGTATGCGTTTGAACTTACAAGCACTAGCAATGTTCAATAATACACAAGACTAAACAATAATCCACAAGCCCAAAGTGATTTGGTGAATAAAATATCTTAGAAGTGTCTATATATGAGAGTTATAGCAAAAGTAAACATATCATATCGAGTAGTTCACGACCTTATGCTAATAGTAAAACTGGACGGGTTTGCAAACCATTGACAGGTAATACATACAAGTATGTGTACCTTGCACCAAGCAGTTCTAAATCTCTCATAAATCAATTTGACACATTCTCAATAGCTATAAACATTTTTCATTGTTTCTTGGGCAATTTCCAAATGACCAACTTGAAACAAAAATAGTTTGTGAACAATAAATTATTTTAATTAAGATTTCTAAGGATCTATGAACATCCATTGCTTGAATCATTTTTCGAGAGTTTAACCAAGACAAGCTTGAACTCGAAATTTCTTTTTTGCAATATTGAATCTACTAAAATCATACGACATAGTCTCATAAGATCGAATGGTATATGCCTTGAGTAAATAGGATAGGTCAGTCTTCTCATACCTCTTTGTTGATGAAGTTCTGCAAATATCTTTATATGTTCTTCAGTCTTCAATCTTTGAGGGTTATACAGTGATGTCTGATGCTCAACTACCATACTCTAATCTTAATCCGAGACTTGACTTTAGTAGATTAGAAATCAAGATATAGTTTTGTACATCTAATATAAACAACAAGCTTGAGATAGCAAAAACTTGCGAGTTCGGACGAGCGATGCTCTAACAAGAACCAAAACTCACTAGAAGCAACCAATAATCCTGTAACTTTTTAAGACGACTTGGTCGAAGTACCCAACGTAGACTCTATCTAGAGAAAATCAGAATAGAACTACCAATACCATTTAGCTATTTTTTAAATCAGAATGGAATTTTTTTTTAAATATTTTTTTTTGAAAAATATTACATATGCCATTTGTACGGGGAATTGGGATGAGATATTTTGCATATACTCAGTGTTAAAACCGATGTATCGTGGGATGGCTCCCTAAATTCCAAGAGATAAAGGTTATTCTGCATAAGAAAACGTAACTTTGTTTTGATTCTCAATCATCAAAAAATCCCCCCAATTTACATATGTGAGAATGGAAAACATTAGTGGAAAACTATGGCGATCTTGCAGCCTATAGGTGAGTGTATGAATTGACTTTCTAGATTGACTTGAATTCATATATTTAGACATGTTAGCATCAAATATTGAAAAGCAGCCTACGATTGATATAGAAAGGTAGGTTCACCTGAGTGTCGAGTGAGACGAGTGGTGGTTGCAAGACGAAGAAATAGGCATGGGATCTTGCATATTCATTCTTGTAAGCAAGGACGATTCAATTTAGATGCCACATGTGCAACCGCAGCGGACCCTCAGAACCAGTGACGAAGCCAAGACCTTTTAGTCGCGAGTTCCAATTTTTTATCTGACATATAATAAAAAGAAAGATAGATAAACAATAAAGAAAATTTATGTGTGCATACAAGTTTGACTCGTTAGCAATATAATTGGCATATTTAGACCACAAATATATATTTTGAAATCAAGAGTCTACATACTTGTACGCTTTTCCCTCTGTAACAAGTACCAAAGAAATACGAAGGGCCTTTTTTTTTTCCTTCACGGTACAAACTTTAGTATATAAAAATTAGTGCTAGATTGTATTTACAATTGGTTGATATGTGAATTGGTCGAGAACCATCAAGTGGTCTGATGGTTCTCATACTCTCTCCCACTGTGGAGGTCAGGATTCAAATCCTTGTAATATCCAAGAAAAATCCTAAATGAGTGGATTTAAAAGAAGTCTAGGGACCGCTATACTTTGCTATAAAAAAGTATGTCAATTGGTTCAGTGGTTACTTAACTAGTTTATAAAAAAACAAAAAAAAAACTTAACAATGAGGGAGGTTCCCCTCACATTTTTATTCTCACACTATCTTACTCATTGGACGTTATTATTGTGAATACTGTTGTGGGAGATAGCCACTTAACCACACCACTTGTTAGGGAAAGCCAACTAGGATTAACCCGCAAGAAACTATATCTTTGGATCGACGTAAAATGAAAGATAAACGATGCAAACACACATTAGAAGCAATAATTAAAGCACACAAAACTTAACGTGGTTCGGCAATATGCCTACATCCATCAAAACGGTTACGACTTCTTCATTATTATGGAACCACTAAATAGAGAATTGCACACTTAACGATTGACGAATCAATCAACAAACTACGATCCAACATTGTGTTGATCATAAACCCTAAAATAACTCTCTTGGAAAAAACGCTCCAAAAACCCAAATAATGTCTAACCAAACAAGATAATACTTATCTCACATAACGAGATGATCTCCTTCTAAACAATGTCACTTCCAACACCAACGATGATCTTCCACCATCAACGAACAAGGCGATCTTCTCTTCACTAAAAGATGTCTTCCACATCTCCCCAAAAACCATAACGATGTACTCTTTCAACACCAACGATGTATCTTACAACACCCGAGAGTGGTCCCTCTCTTTCCCTAAAACTCCATCCCAAGAGGTGGGATGGAATCCCTAGAAACCTTAGAGAACTACATTGTGTATTCTCTAATTCTCCACTGATTTTCCATTGAGAACTCCATGTCGAAGCACATAGTTTAGACCTCCTTATATATGAGTCACAAACTTGATTCCCAAGTATTAGTCTCCTTGGAAAAGGAAACTGTAACTAACTAGGAAACCTAATGTTATTTAGATAACCTATCTAAATATGGAAATCAACCTAAACTAGGAAACCTTGTGTTTTTCTACACAAAGGATTTCTAGTATGTTCCAGAACTTTCCGGAACCTTTCAACACCGACAATTATCTAACAAATACAAACCAAACGGTTACGAATTGGAAGCTAATATTCTTGGGATACGTTCCTCTTACAAATCTCTATGTTCCAACCAAAAATGAGCATATTCGGAAATGTATAACATCACCATCTACTACTTTAAAAATGAACCATTGAAAATCAACGGAATTTTAACCATTGAATTTAAGATCTGTCGATGATGGTGTTATACATTTCGGTATGCGCTCATTTTTGGTAGGTATATAGAGCTTTGTAAGAGGAACATATCTCCAAAATATCGTCTTAAAACTCGTAACTGTTTGGATTTTATTCACCAAAATGACGTCCAATGTGTGAGATAGTGAGAAATAAAGTGTGAATGGATCCTTCGTCCTTAACAATTTAGTGGTTTGAGACTCGAGCTCAAACCAATATATAATTTTATGCGTGTGTATTATTTTGGTCACTTTATGTCGTGTTTTCTTTTTGGTGGCTTGCACATTTCGTGAAAGCATGATTCCTAGGCCTCTATTAATTATATTGATCGGCGTTAACGAGTTTTACTTTTTTTTATTGAAGCATGATAACGAGTTTTACTGGTCGAGCTTGCCATATTATGGGTAAATTTATGTCTATACTTCAAAATCCGACCCTAATAAATCTTTAAAAAAATAAAAAATAAAAACTTATCTATATACCCCTACTATGGAGGTCCTTACAAAAATACCCTTATGAACTTTACAAATGCCCCTAAGCATAATACATTACTAAAATATCCTTTCTTTTATAGTCTATATACAAAACTATTAACCACTATTAAAAAAAAAAGAAAAAGAAAAAAACACTACCTCTACTGCCCACCACCATTGTCCACCGCCGTGCACCACCACCAACCACCACCACCGACGACCACCATTGTCCACCACCGCCACATCGCCAACGCCGCCAACCACCACCACCAACCACCACCGACGACCACCGCCAACCACTGTCCACCACCGCCAATCGCCACCACTATCCACCACCACCGCCGCCACCCACCACCGCCGCCGTCCACCACCGCCGCCGCCACCCACAACCACCATAACTATCCACCACCTCCAACAACCACCACCACTGTCCACCACCGCCGCCACCCACCACCACCAATGAACACCACCATAGACCACCGTCGCCGCAACTAGCATAAAAACCATAGTGAAGGCAACTAGCACAAAGTTGCCGTCCACATGTGGAGTCAACTTGCTGAAGTTGTCTCCAACAGTGAAGGTTACTAGTTCAAGTTGTCTCCAATAAATATTGTGTACAGGAACAAGTTGCAAAACAAAAATGGATCCAACTAGCTCAAGTTGTCTCCGAATCTGAGGCAACTAGCTCAAGTTGTCTTCAAAAGTGAAGGCAACTAGCACAAAGTTGTCTTCAAAAGTGAAAGCAACTAGCGGAAGTTGTATTCATATATGGAGGCAACTATCACAAGTTGTCTCCAAAAAATAAAAATTGTACACAAAAAAATGAACCTAGTGTGAGTCGAACACACATCTTCTGACATATAGTCAGTTGTGCTACCATTGCACCACCTGATTCATGCATAACACAAGGTAACATGCATGAAAAGCTACCTGGTTTGGCGAAAACAAACGCACATATACCGGTGAGCATCCATTAGTGAGATCAAATTGACAACCGTATGCAAACCCGGCTCTATTGGCCAAGCTTCACTGCAACATCAAACTGCATTACGCACTTCACTTCAACTCCCATTCCGGTCCACCCTTTTGATGCAATTCTATAGCTTCGTAACCAACCCATTGAATCACCAACAAAACTAGCTCTCATCACCCTTCATCATTTCTTTGCAGACTTCACGACAAAAGAATAATCGAGATCTGTAATCATTCATACCACCAATACCGATCACCAGCATGAATAAATCACAACAAAACCATCTTAATTCTTACCCTTATTTCTTCATATTCATACTCAGTTTCTTCCATTCCTCATTTACATATTCAGTTGTCTTCAAAAGTGAAGGCAACTAGCCCAAGCTGTCTCCAAATGAAGTAGTAATAAGTGTTGCGACATCACTTGGCTAGAAACTCGTAAAAAGAATAAGGTACCGAATCAAGTGCAACTACTCAATCTCTTGGATATCTCTTTCTTGAAAAAAATCATATCAAAATCACATTCAATAGACGGATAAATGGTAATACTGACCAAACACGTCGATAAATTGCTAACTATTTTCTTAAAAATGGAGCCAACTAGCTCAAGTTGCTTTCGAATCTGGAATCAACTAGCTCAAGTTGCTCCCAAATCCAGAAGCAACTAGCTCAAGTTGCCTCCAAAAGGGGAAAGCAACTTTCCCAAGTTGTTCCCAAAATCTAGAGTCCAAATGCAGTCATCGCATCTGGCATATTGCAGACAATTTTTTTCAAGTGTACAAGATAAAAACCTGGTTCTTCTGCCTGATCAGACTCTTTGATATCCAGACTACATGGCTCCCGCTTTCTCTTTAACTTGGCTGTTAATAACGCATCTATTGTTTACATCCCGTCTGATACACAACTAACACAGAACACAAACCCCAAACCATAAACAGTAAGAACTAGAATTCGAGCATAATAAGCCATAAAAAAGAAATAAGCATTTATATGAATCACATGCTCAACAATAATATATATGCTGCAATTACAAAGACCCAATATAGACCAACTACATAGACATACGTATTTAGAATACCTCAGAGCTATAACAGGTCTAGGATTCCGATAAATTTCTTTGAGCCCAGCTAAAAGCTTGGACTTTGACATGAAAAAAGCTGCATCAAGACCTGGAACATACAGCAGAACCACTTTGGGTATGAGGGTCTTGTTCTGTATTTCATGAAAATACAAGCTTAGTATAAATGAGAAGCACATTATTTCCTTAATCCCAAAAAGGCCTGAGAATAACAGACTTGGGTCATTTGGCCTTTAAAAAAAGAGTTTTACAGTCCGACAAATGAAATTGTCTCCTAATTACCTCATTTTGTACCCCATACTGCTTAAGTTTTCCTGTTTGTTTTCACCAACTAAGTACGACTAGTTAGTTAGGTCGTGGTAATTACTTTGACGTGTGTTATATGTTGCAGATGTTGTCGGTGCCATTAAATTTCAGGGTATCTTCAAGCTAGTGGTGTTTGGAGAAAGTCTTGAATTCAATCAAGTAGAGATGACCGAGATGAATCACTTTTACTAGAGTCGCTTCCATTGACCAACAAACTTCTATTAATTTTTGCAATTCAACCTGCAAAGACCACATACCCACCGCAACACTTGTTCATTATGCTCTTGTATTAGCTCTCTTTCACCTTGTTCTCTCCTGCAACTATTTACTCCCATTCCAAACATTCATTTACAGATCCATCCAAACTCTCCACAGCCCCCAACATTCATTTCATACCCCTTCTTCCTATTTCAACACAGTTCATTCATATGAACCCAAATTTGCATTACTCAATTTAACCATAATTCAATTAAAATCAATTTAATCGACAATAAAACAATTTCAGATTTTAGGGAAACCATACCTTGGCAAAGAAGAAAATGCGGGAACGGATCAATTATCATTTATTTGCTCTCGTTGGTGGTTGATGATTTCAACCGAATCACCGAATCACTCAAATCTCTCTCTCGAATCTTACTGGAAAAGAAACCATACCTTGGGAATAAGCTCCACCACCATCATTTGTATACTCTTCTTCTTTCCCTTCCTCATATCACCACCACCAGAATCTTCAACCACCACAACAAGCAATCTTAACCACCAATGTCTCAATCGCCGGATTTCACTATTCCAACCGGAACCACCGCAAATCTCCATCAGTTCGCCGTTCTAAATCTAACCTTTTTCTATCTACACCACTACCGATTTACAATACCACCAACACCGCTAGAAACTTCAAAGCAAGAGAAAGAAGATAATCCACTTTTAATCGTTTTAGATGATTGGATTTTCAGATCCAACAAATTGATAACGATTTTCATTCCGTCTTCCAAATCGATGCGAAAAAAATCTATATTAACCAACCGTAATCAACGATTTTAGGTTTTTCAATCCCAATACAGTTAAAATCAACATGAATTTGAAGTTTCTGATGCTTTATATTTGGTTTTAATCATCAAGTTATCTCCACGGTGGCGATGAAGATGAAGGTGTCGGAGATCCGGTGATGTTGGTAGCGGTTACGGCGGTGGAGAAACGCTGGCGATGGTGGTGGTGGTGATGAGTGAAAGTGGAGGAGAGAAATAACGGTGGTGGGAGGGATGAGATTTTTTTTCTCTGTTATCAGAAGTGAAGAAGAACGAAAGTGAATGCGGAAGGCTAAATATGGAATTATCAGTATTATTTTTTTAAAGTAAATATCAATTATGCCATTAGGGGTAAACACATAAATGGATAAGGGTGTTTGTGCATGACCCATGGATAGTAGGGGCATAAATAACATTCCCACAAAATAAATAGTAAATCTTAAAAGACCTACTTTATTAATCTCTGCGGAAAAAATTGACTGAATATTTGCAAATGACCCTTATTATTGCAGGATTGACTCCTTGTGAAAGAAAAGTCCAGGTCCATGCCCAGAAGATACTTCTGTCGAGTTTGTTGTGGCTTCAAATCCCAAAATATAACCGGAGACACCCAAGTCTATGAGACCGAATTCTCCCCCATCACAAAATCATATACAAAAATGGCAATGGGGAACAACAACCCTGATAAGATTAAAATGGTAAAAAGAAAAGAAAAAGAACCACGGTTATTTCTTTATTTTTACTTTTCAATGATGTTTTATGAACCCTTTGATCAAAACATGTCAAAAGTAAAGGTAAATGGTAAAAAATGGAAACTGAAAAAAATAAAAATAACCAAGTCAAACTGAACCTTATTCGTGTAAGTGATGATTCTAATGAAGTGTGCGTGGGAAGCACACTCAATTCTCTCTCTATAACATCTCATAATTTTACTTCCAAAATCAGATCACATGCCATCAAAGCTTCTGTTCTTTACTCAACCACAAAAAAAAATGCACCTTTTTAAATTTCTTACCTCAAGGTGATTTAGAAAGAATCACTCACCTTTTACTAAACTTCACTCAAAGGCCAAAGTTCACAAATCAAAATCTTGTATAATTCAAGGGACGGTAACAACTTTTTTTACCCCCTTTCACAATTATAATCATTTGGTTATGCAATATATTTTGATCTAGCAACATTATCACCAACCCGCTCGTCATACCTATTTTTGATCTACCAGCATCATCATCAACCACTCGTCATACCTATTTTTTATCTAGCAGTATCATCACCAACCAGGTTATGGCTCGACTGTATTATTCTTTTGTATGGTTATAAGTTGTGGTCGTCTTTAACACCTTAATGTTATGAGGACCGTTTTAGCGGGGTCACGACCGTGTCAAAGCCGTTTTTCACCCACTGATATTTTCTGAAAAACCTTTTCGAAACTTTTCAGTGAGCCTCTG
Organism: Papaver armeniacum; assembly: GCA_023531295.1. Taxonomy (NCBI): domain Eukaryota; kingdom Viridiplantae; phylum Streptophyta; class Magnoliopsida; order Ranunculales; family Papaveraceae; genus Papaver; species Papaver armeniacum. Next base: position 12,834 of record JAJJWW010007491.1, read on the forward strand.
TGTGACGTTGCTCGAATAAGAGAAAAAAAAGAAAGAGAAATAAAAACAGAGCCAACAAACGAAAGAGAAAAGTAAAAACCTCATATACAAAACAAATCCCATTTCCAGTATATCTTTCTCTAATCTAACAAAATCCTCTTTTCTGGGTTTTCTCTCTTTTCATTTCCTTTTCTTCTTGTGTTTCATTTTTCAAAATTACAGAACTCCTCTGTTTTTCTCAATGGAAAGTGATTATATAGGTTTATCAGTTGGGATTCCATCAATGGAGATTGGTGAGAAGAAGAATAAGAACATAATCTACTCATCTTCTTCTTCTTATTCAACTGTTACTACTAGTAACAAAATTGGGTTTGATGATAATGTTAAAGAAACAGAGCTTAGACTTGGTTTACCTGGTTCTAAATCTCCTGAGAGAAAATCAGGAGTTGATGGGGTTTCTTCATTTCTAGGTGGGAAAGTGAATTATGGGTCTGGGTTTAAAAGAGGTTTCTATGATTCCATTCATAATGGTCCTGATGAGAAATGGGTTTTCTCTAATTTAGCTCAGAACTCTGGTGCAGTGAAAGATAACATGGTTCCGCCATCCCAGAAGCTTAACCAGGAGAAGAAGCAAACTCAGAGTTCTTCAGCCAAGTAAGTCAGGTTATTTTTTTGCTAAATTTGGTAAAATTGTTGTAAGAGTTTATCTGGTAAGTGAAGTGCTGGTGAAATTGGAAAACAGGTCACAGGTTGTAGGATGGCCGCCAATTCGATCTTTTCGGAAGAATACAATGGCTACTAATCCAGATAAAGACAGTGACGACGCTCGAAGCGATTCGGATTCGGGATGTTTGTATGTGAAAGTGAGTATGGATGGTGCTCCGTACTTGAGGAAAGTTGATCTCAAAACTTATTGCAATTATGTGGAACTTTTCTCTGGGTTGGAGAAGATGTTCAGCTGCTTTACCATTGGTAATTTTTCTTTATCTAATGCAGACAATTTTTCTTTATGTCATTACTTAAACAAACGTTATGAAATTCTTTAGTTATTTTTGGTCTGTAATGTAGCTTGCAAAGGCGGAATCTCGTATTCCAGTGGGGGATTGCAAAGCCTATCACTATGCAAACTTGATGATTCTCAAAGCCTATTTACGTATGTTTTGATTAATAAAATCTCTAGGCATGTCCTTTTATTTATTGTTAATTTGCACCATACTGCTCCGCCACTTCTTGCATGTTACGGATAACTTGCAAGTAAGATACTGGTACTTTATTAGTCTTATGAGTTTCAAGCTATAGGATGCAATTCAAAATGTGGGTTGCATTCTCAGTAAAAGATATTAAAAAGTGAAATCAGCTGTTTGGGACTGAATAGGAAATATTATTATCTTATTTGCAAGTATCAAAAGCTTGTAAAAACTGATCCTTTGCCGTTACAAACAGTGAAAATTATTATTTTTTACTTGCTGTACATTACTGCCAAAGTAATTTAGGATTTGGTGTAAATTGTGGTTGTGTTGATTTTTTGTCATACAGGGCAGTGTGGTTCAGATGGCGACCCGGGGAAAGATGTGCTGAGTGGAAGTAAATTGATGGATCTTCTCCACGGCTCTCAACATGTACTCGCATACGAAGACAGGGATGACGACTGGATGCTCGTTGGAGATGTTCCTTGGGAGTAAGTATACATTAGAACCATATGCACACAAATTTCCTGCTTCTTTCCCAGCACAACTTAGATAAATTGTTCTAGGCTTCCAGCTAGTTCTTGAAAACTGTTCATCTTGTGACTCTTTTCGCTCTCTTAGTCACTTTTTTGGGTATCCACGACTTCTAGAAGCAAAATATCCAGGCTTCTGACTTCTGCTTCTGGAATCCAAACGCGCTATTAACATAGATGCTTCTCCTGACTTTTACTTTTTGTCATTGCAGGATGTTCATCAACTCATGTAAGAGGCTCAGGATCATGAAAGGTTCAGAGGCAATTGGTTTAGGTACATACCACTATTTACCATTTGAGAAAAAAAAAATGTTTTCTGTGATTTCTGCTTCAAAATTACTGCAATCAAGTAGATCTTACTACGGGTAAATCACATTTTCCGTATTACCGTTCCTGCGTTAAAGAGTTCAATTAGACGACATGAATAGATATATGTGATGTGATGTGATGCTGTCTAACCCATTTTGGATATCCTTCACATTGCTCTCGTTTATGACCATCCAATACTTCCCACTAAATCCACTTTAGCTCCTACAATAGTTGTAATCAACTTTTCGATCGACTCCCATTATAATTTCACCTTTCTCAATTAGTTCCCTATCTTGTCACTGATGGTTTTAGGATATTCCCCGCCCGCAGTACTACTAGTGTCTCATTCCCTTTTCACTTCGTTACGGGTTATCAACTAGTAGCAAACTGCCGACGGTAAGACGGCCACTCGGAATTTTCTATGCAGCTGGAATGTTCATAAATGTGCTTGTCAGTAAAGTTATAACACTAATTAGCAACGTTTCCTTAGCTTCATCAATCCATTTCTGTTGCCTAATTTTCTTACAATTGTTTGCGTGTTAGCTCCGAGGGCCATGGAGAAATACAAGACCGGGAACTAGTGTTGGAAGAAGCCACTGCCAGCAAATATGGGAGATCTTGAAAAATCTTAAGTATGGTCGAGGTAATATGCATATGAAGTTGGTGCTGGTGACACTTTCAAGAGATCCGTGAGCTCAGAGTTTTTCTTAGTCCTATACGTTTTAGATAAATTGTTTGTTGTTTGTAGTAATTTATATGAACCGGAAACTTCCTATTAGGCAGAATACATCCAATAGATAAATCATCTAGGTGTCTTAGGTTTCTCTTCCTGTATTTGTTTGTGTTTCCTTCTAGCAATGTACATATATGTTTTGTGTGGTGTTAAGAGTCTGGTTTCTCTTGGTTAAACAAATCAACCCGGACACTCACCTCTCAAATTGGAGGTCGAGTGTCTCAATAGATTTTTTAACCTGGCCAGGTATCCATGGATTGAGAAGCCTATCGACTAAACCTGCACCAAGGATTAGTCAGAGACTTGGATATCTTGATCCGCCAATAAATAAAGAAAGATTGTTATATGGGGCCATGATGGCTCACAGGGGAGAAGCCAGCTTGCAACAACACACCCATGCTTCAAGCTAGCTCCCCAAGCCTATTAAAATTTCATTAAAACATATTGGGCTTTAAAGCCCATTTCTACCTAATTGTACATCCTAGTAAGACTTTACACTCCCACAGCAAGTTTTGCTGCTATGCCCCAGGTAGCTCAAGTTTCTGCCCTCAATAGCGGCTAATTTCCTTTACACACACACAAAAAAAAAAGGTGTAGGAGCTCAACTTGTTGCTAGGCTTCCGACCAATTTCTTACCAGAAAATAGTCTTTCTGATTTGTAATTTGTTTTTTTTTTTACTAAGTCAAAAAAAAAAAAAAAAAAAAAGGTGACTTTTGGTTTGATTGCGGACTCATTGCTTTTAAATTATATCAAACTCATAAAATTTTGAAAGCAAATTTTACACCATCTTTACACTATTAAACCTTCGAGACTAGTTGAAGAAATAAGAATCAATTTAATTATGCCTTCAGAGACATCTTTGGTCCGTTTTTGCAAAATCCTAGTTTTCTGCTCAATTTCAACCACTTTGCTTGAAGAAATCATCTTTATCCAAGGAGGAAAGATGATGAGTGCGAGAGCTACGATGAGACATCTGGTATCTATACTATGAACCCTAAATTCCCATATAATTTTTATCTTCGGTTTTTTTCATGGTACTCTAGTTTATTAGACATATTGAAAAAAATCATATTATGCATGAAATTTTTGTTTAATACATGATCCGGATTTGGTGTATGATGGGGTGGGGGTGGGGGATATGTGTTTAAAAGAAGCTTTTGCAAAGCATGTTACTGTTGCAGAAAATGAGTTTAATTAAAGAGTTTTGATCTTGGTGCAGTTTGATTAAGTGTCTAAGGATACTTACTCATTTTGCGAGTGAATGAAATGGAACCTTTAGTCACGCTTGGGGAAAACTAAATAGGAACTCCATTACATAACTATACTCTTAAGGATAGGTATATGGGTAGGTGGGCTCGACGGGGAAATGACACATGCTCAAATTTGAGGGCTTATGGGTTTGGGTTTGGGTTTGGGCTTGCGCGTGTGTGTTAGTAGACTTTCCTTGGGCTAGTGTGTGTGTCAACCAAGATTTATCTATTTATTGCCGAAAATATTTTTAGTATTTGTTTTTGGAAATTGTTTTACCAATTATTCTTTTGGTATTTATTTTTGGGAGAATTCCTTTTCCGCATTTAATTGTTTTACAAGAAACAAAACTCTCTTTAAAAGAAACCTGAAACCCTAGAGGTTTATTTTCTCCTATAAATACTAAATGTTTTCATAGATGAAACTTGGATCCAGAAGCGGCTATTGTCCCATCTTTTTACTTCTTCTTGGTTTGTTTTGTGCTTTGTTTGCTTACTTCCCTTCCAATCCTTGTTGCTAAGTTCAGAGAGTGGGAAACTTGTATTGTGATGATACAAGCTATATCGGGTAGTCTTATCCTGGACACATTTTCACCGTGAGGGGTTTAACATTGCTCATTCTTGACTATATCTGTGAACTAATGTGTTAAGGATAACTTGTTGAACCTGTGATTCTTCCCTCGTCAAGTTATTTTTGGTATAGTTATTTGTATTCAGTATTTCATTATTATTATTTGATACGTCTAACTTTGTTTTTCATTATTGCAAGAATCCAACAGTTACGACAAAAGAAGGTAGAGTTCTTGAAGAATGCTAAATGATGAGAATAAGAGAGAAAAAAGAGGATGGTCCAGGCTCAGATGACCATGCTGTATGAAGATTTAAGGAAGGGATCGACCCAACTCAAATGAAGGAGTAGGTGGATATGGAGATGGAGTAGATTTAAAAAAAATTGAGGCTAAGATGAGGAGGAAACATATGAAGATGTTGCTTCAGAAGGGTTATAAGATGTTACTACGACTTAGAATTGATCGTAGGTGTAATAGGAATTGTCCCATGAATAAAAAAAAAATGTTGAAAAAATATCAATTATTTTACTTACTTTCTATATTTTGTTATGCATTAAGTGCCTTTCTATTTGTCGAGTGTGATATGCTTAAGTTCTTGTCTGAAAGAAATGACTCTTCCATGGGAACTACAAGCTATGCTTGTTTTGAAACCGCGGGTGTTGCACTGAAACCTCGAGTTGAATACAATTAATTAGTTTTGTTTTACCTGATTATTTATGGAATCTTAACTATTTCTCAATTCTGTAAATATTGTTGCAATGTGAGTTTCATAGTTTCTCATGAGGTAACAACCCAAGCAACAATGTGGGGAAACCAATTACAAGTGAGAAAAAATGTGCAATTATAAAAAGAATTCAACATCACATCGGCTGATATTTGTTAGAGCATTGCTCGGTCTAACTCACAAGTGTTTCTATCTCAAGATTGTTGTCAAAACTATATCTTGATTTCAAGTCTACAATTAGTTAAGTCTCGGTCTAGGATAGAGGTAGTTGAGAAACGAATCAGACATCATTGCGTTCTACCATTTGAAGGCGAAGATCAACCGAAGCTTTTGGAGAACTTCATCAATAAAAGGTAAGTGAAAACCGAACCACCAATTTCTCAAGTTATATTCACTTTCTATCATCTTAAACGATGTTGCATAAGTAATTAGACTATTATGCATAGACAAGAATTTCAAGTCGAGAACTAATTTCTAGTTAACAAATTTCTCGAAATATAATGACTAAGCTTAATGAACAGTGATATGTGTCATTGATGTTATTTGGGAATGTTTCGAATTGATTTAGACAAAAATATAGAACTACTATATTCGGAATACAAGAAAGTGTTATCATTCTTACAAACTGAGATAACTGTTATATGTCTGAAGCCGTATTACATGTACTCGTACACGTAGCAGACTAGCTATATATCGACTTACAGATTTGTGATGCGCATATTCGTATGCACATCAGGAATCTGTTTGATTCGTGATCCAGATCGGTATGCATATTCGTATGCAAACCATTTTGGAACTGTGGTTATGGAACCACGTTTAAGTATCCAAACCAGTATGCGAACCAAAACAGTTATGTGTTCCTGAACTCGTTTAGTACCCAAACATGTACGCAAACTTGAAAAGTTTTGTGGACTCCGAAACCGGTGAAAGTCTTAAGGTTTCCAAACCGGTACGCAAACTGAAAAAGTTCTGTTAACTCCGGAACTCGGTTTAGCTCTTTATCTTACAAACCGGTACGCGTACTATGACTCAACCGATTCACAAACGGCTATGGTATTTGTGCTTGTGCAATTAATAACCATGTTGATTATGTTCAAGTGCGATTAAATTATTTCTATGAGATAATTTGCATTTGATTAATTCTCTAAAACACTAGACTTATTTGATCACATGATTGTGACTCAAGATTAATGTCTTTGTGTTCATGAAAATGAGTGTTAAGATTTTAAGTTCAAACCGAGTTCAAACCGGCTAGTTTCGGCTAACCATGTTTAACATAGTCTTTCCACACGGTTCGGTTATGGTATCACCTAACCAGAGTATATATCTTGCTTATGTAAATCAGATTCAAAGTTTCATCTAACGGTGAATATTGTTTGCTTGGTTCCAAATCTATCTTAGCTTAAACCTAAAGCAACCTATGCTTTGAATGTATATAAAAGGAGAACTCTTAACAAATGGGATCTTTGAATCCTGAAACTACTTTTTGGTGTGTCCTAGTTGTATCTAGAGTCGTCCTCTCCAGAAACCCTTATAGGTATTATCGATTATAAAGACTTCATTGGGATTCGTAAAGCCAGGTTCACTTATCTTTTATCTTGATAACTTGAGTATCATGATCTTGGTTGTTTGTAGAGCTTTCTCCATCGATCAAGATTGATAGAAATCACAAAGTTCTCTTCGTCTCAACTTTGTGATTCCACAGGTTTTATACTTGTGAGGTGAATAATAATCTAGGCTGCACTTCGGGTTGCATAAGTCCGAATTTTGAGGATAACTAGACTTTTGTCAAATCGCTATCGATTTCCATCATCTTGATCATACATTTGATTTTGATCATACGTATCGTAATCAGGAAATCAATTATATAGGCTTAATATGTGGGAGGAAGATTTTGTTTAAAGTCTTCAATTGAGTTGAAGCAACTCTTAGTTGGTGTGACATCATCTAAGGGAATCAATTGCGCGGAATCCTGTTGGGATTCAAGAGGCGTAAGGAGCGCGACTGTACCTGAATCGGTGTGAGACTAAGTTCAGGCTCAACTACATTCCAGACTAAAGTTAACTGGTAGTATGCTAGTGTCTGTATCGGCTTAATACAGTTTGGTGTTCAATCTGATCTAGGTCCCAGTTGTTTTTTTTTTTGCATGTGCGGTTTCCTCGTTAACAAAACTTTTAGTATCTGTGTTATTTATTTTTCCGTATTATATTGTTTATCTTTATAATCGAAATATCACAGGTCGTGTGTTAATTAATCATAGTAGATACGTCCGACCTAGTTTGTTGGATACGACTTAATTGATCCTTGGACATTGGTCTTTGGTACCGTCCAAGAACTCTGTGTGTGATTACGTTCACGGATTCGATTCTGTAAACGTTCTAATTGCAAGAGAGAGAGAGAGAGAGAGAGATATAACTCTAGACACTTTTCTTGATTGAGTTTAGCTCTTGTTAACACTCAATTGATTTATAGTTATCATGATGCATATTTGCAACATCTTGTTCCCATTGCATCTGAACATAATCCTTTTCTTTTGCATTTCATCCCTAGTTCAATTAAAGACTCCCCCTTTAAAATATATAAATGCTGGTTGAGATTTTCTTCTTGTATTGACACCATCAACTAATTAAAGTTGGAATCACCATTTCATGGGTTCTCCTTCTTATCAACTTTCTAGTAAATTAAAGTACACTAGAACTCAACTACAACAATGGAAAATGATGAATTTTGGTAATATTGAAGCTGCTATTCACAACATAGAGACTCAACTTCAGAACTGCTATGACAATAATCTTCCTTCACATAATCCCGAGGTTCAACAGTTAAGTACTTCTTTACAGAATTGGCTTTCAATACAAAAGGAATATTTTATGCAACAAGAGGGTGATGAATTTTTAGAAGTAGACAGAAACGCATCTTATTTTTATTCTTTAGCCAGCTTTAATAAGAGAAGATCGAATATACAAGCTATTCAAGGGCCTTTTGGTATCTGGTATGATTCTAGAGATGATATTGAAGATGTTTTCCTCGCTCATTTTGATAGTATTGCAACTACTTCTCACCCTGTTATTCATCAAGATATTTTACAACTTTTTCAACCTTGTATTTCTGAAGATGAGAACTTGAGTCTTACTCGTCTTTCGGATGCTCAAGAAATTAAAGATGTTGTTTTTAACATAAGACCATGGGATTCTCCAGGGAATGATGGCTTTCCAGCAGCTTTTTACCAGCAAAATTGGGATACAATCAGTACTGAGGTAATCTTAATGATTCATCACTTTTTAACATATGCTCAAGGCACTCAATCACACTTATCAAGTCCTTATACCTAAAGTTCAGTATCCTCAAACCCCGGCAGAATATAAATCGATTAGTCTTTGTAATGTTAGATATAAGATCATTTCGAAAATTTTAGCTAATCATTTATAGCCTCTTTTGTATAAAATCATTTCTCTAACTCAAACTACGAATGTCGCTGGTAGACATATACATGATATATAATGTCATCATTTCCCATGAGTTGTTGCACACTATGAAGATGAAAAAAATTAAAAAAAAGCTATTGTTGGTATGAAATTAGATATGTCGAAGGCTGTCGACATGGTAGAATGGTCGTTTTATACTTGTGAGGTGAATGGTCGTTTCAACAACAAATATTTCTTTGTTGATTAATGGAATTCCAAGTGCTACTTCCTCTCCCACTCGAGGCATTCGTCAAGGTGACCCAATGTCACCTTTTTTGTTTCTTTTTGTGATTGAAGCTTTTTTAAGATTATTACAGCATAATGTGGATACTGGTCTTCTTGAAGGTTTATGAATAAATAGTCACTGTCATGTTATTAATCATCTGTTTTTCGTAGACGATTGTTTACTTTTCTTTCAGGAAAACTCTACTTAGATGCAACATCACTTATTTGTTTGGTTTGGTCAAGCTTTAGGGAAAGTTATTAGCATGCAGAAATCAACCATTTTTTTTTTTGGTAAGCACACTTTTACTTCTCAGAAAAACAACATTTCAGGTATTCTCAACATGAAGCTTATGTGTTTAGGTGAAAAGTATTTGGGTATCCCTCTTTTGTTATACAAGTCTCGTCATCAAACTTGTCAAGGTATTCTACATAACATGAATCATCGTCTTCAATGGTGGCATAGTAAAACTGTTAACCAAGTAGTCAGAACAACTCAGATGAATAATGTTCTTAGATCAATGAGAATGTGTCAGATGCAGGTTTTTAAAATCCCTGAATTAACTATTCAATAAATGGATAAAATCCAAAGGCAATATTGGTGGAATGATTACAACAGTAAGCATGCTTTTAAGCTTATCTCATGGGATAATGTTAAAATTCCTAGCTAAAATACAGGGAGGTTTAGGTCTTAAAAACTTAGGTAATTACAATGCTACTTTTTTGGCCAAGATGGCTTGGAATCTGATTCACAATCAAGATACTCTGTATGCTAGAATATTAAAAGGAATATACTTTCCTTTTTTTGAGCTTCAGTTCTCTCCTCCACCTGACACAAAAAATTCAAGCTGATTATAAAGTTTATGTTATGGTCTTCAAATTATAATGAAACATGCTAAGTGGAAGGTAGGTGATGGTTCAAAAATAAATATTTGGACTTCAAACTAGATACCTTCTATGACATTGACTCTTTAAGATTGGGATGAATTGCATCTTCATGACTTGCAATAGGTTTCTCAGTTCATTAATTTACCTGAAGCTCAGTGGAATATTAACCTTCTGCGACAACTTTTTACCCCTGACCAGGTGAACTCAATTTTAACTATTCCTATTCAATTGGATCAACCAGACACTCTTATTTGGCCATTCACAACAGCAGGTATCTTTACACTTCATCAACTTACAAATAGCTATGTATTGATGATTCTCCCAACAATATGTCTTTGAACTTATCTCAACAATTTTGGATCAAATTTTGGAAATTAAAGATGCCTTACAAATTTCAATTTTTTTGTGTGGAAAGCTCTTCATAGCTCGATTATTTCGTCATCTAAATATTTCTGATCAACAATGTGTTCTTTGTAATACTGGTCATACTAAAGATGTGTATCATATGCTTTTTCATAGTCCTTTTGCTCAAGCCTTATGGAGATATTTTTTTCCTCAGCAATTTAACTCTATGATGCAGCATTCGACTGTTTTATCTTAGATTCAGAGTTGGAAATTACATGATTCTCCTATAAATACAGTAAGTCTACTTCCATTCATATCATTGCCTGCATTATGTACTTTACATGGAAACATAGTTGTCGAGTTATATTTAGTAACTTAAGTCTTAATCCTAATACAGTCATTCACCAAATAAGTTACTACCCATCTCTGCATCGTTTCGATCATGGTTTAGACAATAGTCATAACTTGCATCATTCCATGACAGTTAGAAATAATTTGAATCATACTTGGCAGCCTCCACTTGTGAATGTTTATAAAGTTAACATTGATGCTTCATTCAGTTCTCAATCTTTAGTTGCTGGAATTGGCATTATAACGAGAAATCGTGCAGGACAATATGTGGGAAAAAGAGCAAGTAATATTCATCAAGCTAAAGCCTGGGCTTTGTTGGATATGGCAACTACTTATGGATGAACTCGGGTTATCTTTGAAACTGACAACTTGAATATCAACTCTTATCTTCAGAATAGTTCTACTCTTTCCCTTGGCAAAGTACTCCAATATTAAAAAAGTGTGTTAATAAATGCAACATAAACTCGGTTTGGTCTTGTGAGTTTGTCTATAGAGTGTGTAGTAAAACTGCTGATGCATTACCAAAAGTTGCAAGAAAACATCACCTTTGTGGGGAATTTTGGTTAGGCTAAGTTCTATGGGCTAGATTGAGATGCTAGATTAGCCAAAAAGTGTTGCAGTTAAAAAAAAAAGTGTTGTCTATTTATCAACACTAGTTCTCTCTCATAGCATTTGCTCGCAGTTGAACTAGCTACAAAAATTACCTTTTCACCGAATGGTTCAGCGCAGATTGATTTATTTTTTGATATGACGGCTGAGATTGGTTGCGCTGAACCAAACAGCGCTGGGAAGTAATCCTAATTAACTGACGTAGACTGCTAATCTAGCTGCTAAATTAACACATAAGAGGTAGTCCTAGATGACGTGGATTGCTAATCTAGCTGCTAGATTAGTACACCATAGGACTTAGCCATACATCCACCAAACATATTACTTCCTCACTTAGATAATGATGTAACTTTATCTGGCCAAATTGGGGTATACAAAATTTAAACTCATCCAAACTAGTGTGCTATGTAGTTGCAGGAAATCCCACAACACACCCCTCATCATATCTTGATAATAATTTCTAGATCTAAACTTATTTGATATGAAAATAAAGATAAAAATCCTAAAATTATAAATGGAGACACAAGAATTTACGTGGTTCGATCAATTTGATCTACATCCACGGGGTAGGGTTTTTCACTATGATTATTTAAATTACATAAGTATTACATTGGGACTCCATTAATGAGTATTTGGAGCTCTAAATCTAGTTTTAGGGGAAGAAGATGATAAAGAAAATAAAGTCTTTTTTCTCTCTAAAAATATCTCTCTCTAAAATAATATATATCTCTCTCTCTTACCAAAATTGTCCTCCTTTTCTCTCTCCTACCTTTATCTTTACATAGGATATTACATAGTGGATGACAGCTCATGTACAACTAATATTTTCCTTAATTTCGGACTTACCTTGCGACATTTCGCAGGTCTACAAATGTTAGTCTTCGCAAGTCTTCTTGACTCTTCGCAGAACCGTCACACCTTTCTCATATTTAAGCTAATGTCATTTGTTGCGTCGTTTCTAATTTTTCTTCCGCGACATTATTAAGTTGCGTCGTTAAAGATCGCAAGTGAAGGTTGCTGCGATATTCTGCTCCCTACATCTTGCCTCTTTTTTCTTGAATATTGCTTGAAGAGCGATCTTTAAGAAAAACCGTTGTTGTAGTAATCTTTGATCTTTATTGATGAAGGAACGAGCGAAAGAATCTTTGGACTTGAAAAGTACATACTTGCCTCTATTCTTTTGCAAAGTTCGAAGCTTTTGCGAAATAAATAAGAAATATCAACCTAAGTGTATACTGAAGTATCCTTTGAGAAGTATAAGAAGTACTTAATCCTCGAAATATATAATAAGTATGAAGCATGAAGTATCCTTGAAGAAGTATGAAGTATCCTTGAAGAACTATAAGAAGTATCCATCCTTGAATGCGTGTAATAAGTATTGCCTCTATTCATGCGAAATTATTACTCCATTTTTGATGAGGATTCTTGTTGTTCATTAGTGAACGTCCATTTTGGAAATGATTCTTGCCGAGAAGATAAAGAACATAAAATGTTCTCTCGGTATTCCATAGTTGCCTCTTGTTCTTTATCTATGAGAATAGAATCCTTGAGAAATGTTGAATGAGCGAGTTGTGTCTTCATTCTCATCTTGCCTCTGCCTCATGCTTTATGCTCATGTGATAGTATAATCTCTTCAAGTTGCTTATAATTGTGTGAAATAATTGAGCGAAATAATCACATCTTGTGAAATGATCACATCCTGCGATATTCTGAATAATCTTGCGAAATTCTGAATGATTCTGCGAAATTTTGTAAAATACTTGTTCGAATCTAATGCTTATGTAATGATTATGTTATGAAATGTGTATGCGATGTTTATGCCATGAAATGCTTATGCAATGCTTTCATGATGCGAGTATGATAAGAATGCTTATCTATTGCAATGTATAGCTAATGTAGAATGCTTATCTATTGCAATGTATAGCTAATGTTTGTGTTACTTAGCTCATTTTGCCGCTATAGAATTGATGTAGCTTTAAATTTCCTCCATTCTTCATTTCTCTGGTTTTATCTTTAATATATGCATTCTTCTTCACGTATTTATTGTTTCTCGTAAGTTCTTACTTGTGCTTCATCTTTTCTTATTCCTGCACTATTAGTATCGCATAATAATATGATCATAATATCAATTGTGCGACGTTTGCATTGCCTTGGCCTCATTATCATGTATATGTTCGCAAGCTTATCATTTAATCATTTTCTCAAGCTCGCAAGCTTATCATGTAATCTTTTTGCGATAAAGAACTATATTACTCGCATCCAAATTGTTTATGTTGAATTTTGTCATTGCGACAAGATCGCGGGGACGTCTTTACATTTTCATGTAATGACCCATTGATCTTGCCTTATCATTTATCTTGTGTGGTCTTATTTTGCCTTCCTAGTTAAAGGTCTTATTTTGCCACCCCTCATTATTGCGACAATATGACAGGCCTAAATATTCTTGCGAACATAAAGCCCCATGACATTGCCGTCTTTCGACGAAATCGCAGGACGTCTTTACACTTTCATGTATAGACCCATTGATCTCATCTTATCTTTGTCTTTTGTATTATTGCCTCTTCAGGATCATCGCACAAATATGACAAGCCTAAATTTTCTTGCGAAAATAAAGCCTCATGACATTTGCGTCTTAAGACACTTATCAGCTCCCTAATGGAGGGTGCCGCCCTTATCATCTCCCTGGTTTCCCCTTCAAGGAGGCGAACATCGGCCATACAAGACTAGCTCCTCCCATCCGGTCTTAACAACAACCAGGTTGTTTTCGTGACCTCTTATCCCTTATACCTATAGGCTTATGGTTACGAGGCTGCACCCTAAGTGGAGTTTTCTTCGGGCCGAGTGCAACATATGCCAAGACTTGCCAAGAATGGCCGAGACACTTCAAATGCCCCAGGGCACTCTTGGCTCAACCGTGTACCTGGGCCTTGAGCATACACCGGCTCCTTGGAAGAGACCCTCGGGCGTCCAACGGGGGTATAACCTTATATATATAGTTGGAAATCCAAGGTATCTCTCCGGATAGGATTTCATGGGCCCCAAATCTCCATGACTCGGGTTCCGGAGCGGTGTAACCTTTTCCCGAGCCATGTCAAGAGATACCCCCTTATATGACGCACTTTAGGTCTTACATTTGCCTCTTACGAAATATCATTCGCGAACCAGGGTGTACGCCATAAAGGTTCGTCACATTCACTCATTCATTCATTTTTGTCAATTCGTTCAATCATTCATTTTTGATTATCTCTTCTCATTATCTTTGCGAAATTTTCGCATTTCCATTATCTCTGCGAAATTATCGCATGCCTTCATTCTTTCATTCATTCCTTCATTTCTGTTACTTCCTTCACTCATTCTTTCATTTCTGTCATTTCTTTCATTCATTCTCATAATATCATATCATTTGAAGCAAAGTAAATATTCAAGAGAAATTCTAATACATTATGGTCCTGAAATCTTTGTAGTTGTGAAATCTTTATAATTCTGCGATCGTATCGCGTTTTGCGATTCAAATCAAAAATCTTTTATTGTCTATAAAAGAAATATTCTAGAGAAATATTTAAATTGAATTTTCTGGGTTTTTTGTAATCTAGAAATCTTTGTAATTTTGAAGTCTTTATAATCATGAAATCTTAGTAATATTTGTAATCTTGCGATTGAATCGCTTTTTTGTAAATCAAATCAAAAATCTTTTATTTTCTGTAGAAGTAAAATTAGGGCTATCAATGGATAAAAATCCTTCGGATATTGGAAATACCGATAAGGTTAAGGTTAAGGGTTATCGGATATCCGGTATCCGATAATATCCGTCGGAATTCAAAAATTCCATATCGATAAGGTTAAGGATAAGCTATCGGATATCGGATATTATTCCGATAATTTTCGTTATCTACTCATGAAACAAAAAACTTCCAATAATTTCCGATAATTTCCGTTAATATTCAATAATTCCGATAATTTCGTTAATTTCGTTAATATTCGATAATTTCCGATATTTACTTAGGAGAGACGTAATCAAATGGCTAAAGAGTAAACCTAAAGGGTATTAGGTATCGAAAATTTCCGAAAATTTTATGATATAGTTATACACTAACGGTATCGGATATTAACCTAACGGAAACTCCCTTAACCGGTACCGCTATGTTAATAAACGGATATCCGTTACGTTAAGGTTATTGGATATCGGATAACCGTTATATCGGATATTAACCTAACGGATACCGGATATCGAATATCCATTGACAGCCCTAAGTAAAATGTTCAAGGAAAGTGGTACTTAGCTTTTGTGGTTTGTCACATTGTTGTCTCTTGCGAAGTATATGATTTGCTTTGGAAGCTAGCATCCTTGAAATGTATAAACATCGCGAGAAAAATATAATTATCTCGCAGCAAAAAAGAAGTGTGAGAAATGATATTTGAACCCTTGACCTTCCTCTTGCATATTCTCGCACCATACCAACTGTTCTAACCCTCTCTTGCGAAATTAACTTGCGAAATAATCATCAACTTTCTTCTTTGCGAAATAATCACAGTCCGTGCGAAATTTCGCATAACAAAAACAAATGTGCGAGAAGCAAGAATTGATCCTGCGACCTGCTTGCATTCATGCCTCCTGACCAACTTTCCCTGGATCTTGTTTGTGAAAAAATGTGACCATATCGTTCTTTTAATGTGATCTTCGTCTCTAGCATTTCGAGTAAAAACATGCAAAAAGTCTGCGAAAGTTGGGATTCGATCCTGCGAACACAAACGCATACTCTGCTGAATTTACCATATGTGCCAACTTCGTTTTTGATAAAGTTGGCGAAGTTGACTTCTTATTCTTTTTCTTCTCTTCAAGGGTTGTCTCTTGCAGCTTAGTTTGACAATCCCTCTTGAATGCATAAATGATGCAAAGCAAAAAATAAAAGGTCAAGTGGCGAGACTTGAACTCGCGACCTTATACTTGTATTCCACCGCCCAGACCAACTATACTAGTTTCCTGTTTGTGATGTAATGGAAGAATGATTTTGTTTATTGATAACTTCATCTCTATGTTACTCAAAAATTCACGAAAAAATACACTCAATGCGATATTCAAACCCGCGTCTTCAAACATGTTCTCTTTGTTGTTACCAACTGTGCTAGCCCTGCCTCTGCGAAGTGTTTCTGCGAAATAATCACCTACTTTCTCTTTGCAAAATAACTAAAGAAATATCTTTGCGAAGTAAACATCTGTATGTAGTATTTGTTTGCGAAGCAAAAATTCTTTGCAAAGAGGAGACTCGAACCTGAGTACTACAACTCACTCTAGCGAAGCTTAACCAACTGTGCTACGTCTTGTGTGCGAAAGGAATGCACAATGCTATAGTTTTAATTATATCTTCGCCTGTAGTAAAAATAGTAAAGGATTGCATACGGTGGGATTCGAACTCGTGATACTAAATTCCTTCACTTCGCTACTGACCATCGGTACTGGCTTCTATTTGAGAAAGAAAGCCATGTTACTGTCTTCTTATTATTATCTTCTCCCTTAGCGGCCTAGTAAAAAATATGTTAAAAATAAAGAGTAAGGTGAGGTTCGATCTCGCAACTCAATCTCTTTCGTATTCCCTTGACCATCTGGGCTACTTGCCATTGCGAAGGAAACACACAATGCCGCAATATTATTCCATTTCTTCGCATTTGAAAGTTCAAAAATATTTGAAAAATTTTGTGCGGCTGCAATTCGAACACATGACCACAGGTTTGTTTGTTCCCACTCTAACCATCTCTCGCTAGCTTTTGTTTGCGAAAATACGCATGTAACCACCTCTTATTATTTTCTCCTCTCAGTGTCAGAAAAAATGTGAAAAAATATGACATTTGTGGCGAGATTCGATCTTGCAACATCAAGCTCTTCGCTCCAACTCAAACCATCATGTAAGGAAGTTTACGTTTTGTGATAAAAATCACGACGTTTTGTTCTTATCCTTTTTCTTCGTTCTTCCTTTATTTCCTTCAACAATTTGCCTCTTGCTTTTTCTCCCGAACATGGAAATCTTCAATTGAAACCTTGGTTTTCTTCGTGAATTTCACCGCGAAATTAATTTTTTTCTCTTATTCTTTTCATATCTTTGAATTGTTGATGATGTTTACTCCCGAAAGTGTGATTTCTTCCATGAAATTTCCTTTTTTGAATTTAAACTTTGTAGATCTAGAAAAATATGAACAATAATTAATCTTCATGGAAACTTCTTGAACCAACAAATTACAGGAAGGATAAATCCTTTACTCCTCCCTGTTTCTAGCGCCAAATGTAGTTGCAGGAAATCCCACAACACACCCCTCATTATATCTTGATAATAATTTCTAGATCTAAACTTATTTGATATGAAAATAAAGATAAAAATCCTAAAATTATAAATGGAGACACAAGAATTTACGTGGTTCGATCAATTTGATCTACATCCACGGGGTAGGGTTTTTCACTATGATTATTTAAATTAATAAGTATTACATTGGGACTCCATTAATGAGTATTTGGAGATCTAAATCTAGTTTTAGGGGAAGAAGATGATAAAGAAAATAAAGTCTTTTTCTCTCTAAAAATATCTCTCTCTGAAATAATATCTCTCTCTCTCTCTTACCAAAATTGTCCTCCTTTTCTCTCTCCTACCTTTCTCTTTATATAGGATATTACATAGTGGATGACAGCTCATGTACAACTAATATTTCCCTTAATTTCGGACTTACCTTGCGACATTTCGCAGGTCTACAAATGTTAGTCTTCGCAAGTCTTCTTGACTCTTGTAAAGTCACACCTTTCTCATATTTAAGCTAATGTCATTTGTTGCGTCGTTTCTAATTTTTCTTCTGCGACATTATTAAGTTGCGTCGTTAATAATTCGCAAGTGAAGGTTGCTGCGATATTCTGCTCCTACATGCTAAGGGGTGTCTAAAAGGTGTTAAAAGACCAAATTTCCCATACTATTAATACAATAAAACAACCATGCCGACTAAAACATATTAAAAAAAATTCAAAATCTTTCTTCAAATTTCTAACTATACATGATGAAATCAAAAAAAAAATCAAAACGAATCAAAAGTCGCCTGGGTATTTTTTTGGCGACCTTGCCGACTAAAATATAGTCGGTAGGGTATAAGGTTGAATACTGTGACGACTTTTCATCTCTGAAATTAACAGTTACAGAGTCGTCACGGTATCGATCCCCATACCTTGCCGACTATATTATAGTCGACAAGTTATGAAATTAGTACATTGCTGACTATAGTTTAGTCGGCAGGTTATGAAATTAATACCTTGCCGACTAATCATGCATTTATAAACACCTTTCTCTGTGTGTCAAAAATCCTATAGTCGGCAGGGTAGTTTTTTGTCGACCTTGTCGACTTTTCATACTTTCAGAATTAAAAATGTTGATTCCTTCTATAATTTTGAGTATGAAATCACTCAGTAGCTTTGCAATCCTGTTTGGCTAGCGTGGTTTCATTTCCGTTACAAAAAAAAAAATCTCAAAAAAAAAAAAACCCAAAAAACCCATAACACATAATCCATGAGTTCAATCCAAATAATACCTAATTTGAGAATTATAATTCAACTAATTAACTAACTAAATTAACTAACCTAAACATCTTATTAATGTTAATTAACCAAGCGTATATTTGCCATTTTGAAAATAAATGGTTAGGGGGTGTTGTGTTTTACTTCATAATGCCCAGAATTTTGTCTTATTAGGTATACTCCAACTAATCTGGGTATACCCCGATCTTCCCAGGTAACTTTTTTTTCTTGTGCACAAAGAAACCATATATTACACATCAAGTAAATTTACATCACAAGTAAGATGAGCAATTAACAAGCGAGGTGGATAAGTCCACCATTCCCCCACATAAGTGAAACATGTGAGCAGTTTTTGCAAGTGTATCAGCCGTTTTATTACAACTTCTATAAACAAAAATACAAGACCACTAGAGTTAACTTTTTTTTTTTTGCCAAGTAACTTTAAACTCTGTTTAATATTATGGTTTCTTTGTTTAAAAAAAAAACAAAAAAACCCGAGTACATATTGTAAGGGGCAAATTATATCGTGGGTCCGTCTAGGGTTAATATACATTATTAGGACAACACTTCAGTATATTTGGGAAGACTAACTTAGATTGTGGGTCCGTCTGGGGTTAGTATAATATATTATTAGGAAACACCAAACAAGAAAAACAAAAGTGAAAACTAAAATACTAAAAAGAAAAAAAAATAAAAAAAATCGAAAATACTATGGAAAAGAAAGAAAAGAGAAAAGAGAGAAACTATTCTAATCCGTGCGGGTGGAAGTCTACCCTTCCCCAGCTTCTTATGAAGTTCACTATAAAAGAAAGTAGTATAAAAAGAGAGAAAACAACTCTCGCCAAATGCGTCCTTAACCTAGCCGAAAATATTCGAAAAAAAATAGTAAAAAAAAGCCAGCTAGCTTGCCCTCCTGTGATATAATCTGCCCCTTGCCCGTTTTGGCTTCCTTGCTGCTTCCTCTTACGAAAGTTCACTAAAAAGACACCGTGAATAACTCTTTCTTTAAGGTCCGAACGAATAATCAATATCCGAGTAGTTTCTCTGTCAGCCAAGGAATAAAGAGGTTGATATGATCACATGCAAACAACTACCCTCACACGCGGCATAAATTTATCGTCTGCGATCAGTCCAAACCACCAGATTACTTTGTTTTCCTGGAAAAGATTGCGCCGCCGATTAATTAACCAAGATGTCTTTTTAGTGCAAGAGAATAATATCTCTAGTTAATTAACACCAACTTCAACCTACACAGGTGGCGGTGATACGGAAAGAGAGATCGCTCATCGCTAACGTCACAATTGCTCATGTCATGTGCTAACGCATATAGTTTATGGACGATTTGACGTGCTAAAACTATAGTCTCATGTCTAAATGGTTGGCAAAGAAGGATTAACGATGAAATGCACAACTTTACTTGAAGGGCAATGACATTGGCTGTGTATGCCGTGCCCGTGGACATTATGGTTAAGAGAAATAAGAGGAGTATCCAACGGCAAGTTTTAAGACATCCTCTTGGGGAACGTTTTGCTTATAACGATTGTTAGATATAATCCCGGCAATGAAAAATGACCTACAACAACAATGGCTTGAGACGCGTTAGTACGCTGTCCTTAAAGTGTTATTTGCTCCCACTCTTCAGAGTTGTTGATGGGATCGATAGCAAACCGCTTCCAAGGATACAAACAAGCCTTTGTATGAATCGACGATCAACAACGTTGGCAATTCAACCTTGAAATCTTATTTATATACAGTAAGTAATTGACTGAGGCTAAATGGAGAAAGAGTTTAGAAGATAGAGAGAAAAGAAGGAAGGTTGCTTAAATTGTCTCCGATCAAGGCTTTCCAAGTTAGTTTGCTTATATTGATGCGAACATGCATGTTTAGTGTCATTCGATATCGCAGTGGGAATGATGCATGTTCAATCCATTCCTTATATGCGGGGCCTTGTAGGATTTGAATTTCAAATCTTCGATTCTGATACTTGTCAGTTACAAAGTTTGAAACCAACAGACACTACCTTGTTCTGTAACTTCTTCAATCTATCTTAGTTTAACTGACAGTTTACAGTTTTCTCTCCAACAACTTTACATTTAATCTAACCCATAAATATTTGATTTTGAGATCAAATATTTAACAATCCCCTACTAGATTAAATATAAATTTAGCTTTCGTCAACTACAAACCTTGTTTCTGTGCATACTCAAAGGTGCCAGAACTGACTAAACCTTTGGTTAGTGTTGACAATTCAAAGCTCAATCGAAGTTATTGGTAGCTGTAGCTTTAAACCATGACTTGTACGTGAAAGAACCGGAAAAGTCACACACACAGATACAACAGTAGTAATAAGAATTCACTATTCGCTTAGCACTATTATGGCCTTGTGCTTGCCTGGGTTTCATGAGCAATCCTAAGAGAAACCTATAACGTCTTATGAGAAGCGACACCACTTCTATGCTCATATAGGTGAAATTCTTCCAGTTTTCCCGTTATTTTTTCGAAAACTTGTTCACAATGAACTGAATTTCATTAAGATCTTATAAGAATCAACCTTCCTATTCATAACGGCCAACACTACTCATAACATGGACAACTGTATGTAGTGTTGAATCTAGTTCACTTATCAGTAACTTGTTCTTACCCATTAAACCAACAAACTAGTCATTTCCTAGTAGTTGGTCAGGTTACCATTACAGGTGGCTAATTAACTTAAAAGGTTTCAGTCCCATTCCTGCAGATGTTGTCTTTACCAATTCCCTTGCAAGCCCTTTGGTAAATGGATCTGCCAAGTTGCATTTTGATCTCACATATGAGATAGTGATTATGCCATCCAGTATTAACTTCCTCACATAATCATGTCGTAGACTAATATGTCTAGACTTTCCGTTATACGTACTGTTGTACGCCCTTGATAAAGCCGCTTTCATTTGTCGCAATATATTGAAATTCTTAACGATGGTTATATAGGAAAAGGAATATCGATTAGAAAATTCCTTAACCACTCAGCCTATCTACCAGTGGCGTCCAATGCTATGAACTCCGACTCCATTGTCGAATGAGCCATACATGTATGTTTCTTGGAAGCCCAAGAAATTGCCCCTCCACCTAGAGTGAAAACCCAACCAGTTGTAGAGATATTATCTTTAATACTGGTTATCCAACTTGCATCGGTATAACCCTCTAATACAGCAGGGAATTCATTATAAAATAAACCAAAACTAGAAGTTCTCTTTAGATAACCGAGAACTCTCCCAATGGCTTTCCAATGCTCTAGGATCGGTCTACCTGTGTATCTACTCAGTTTACAAACTGCGTAAGCGATATCAGGCCTGGTACAATGCATTATGTACATTAAACATCCTATAACACTCGCATATTCGAGTTGTGCAATTGACCTGCCATTATTCGCACTCAATCAAACGGTGTGTTTGCTTCTTTAAGTTTCAAAGTCTTTGAAATTTAATTAACACTTTCTCAATATAATGTGATTGAGACAAAGCATAACCCCCACCATGTTTTCTGACTTTGATACTCAAGATTGTATCAACTTCTACAAGATCTTTCATCTTGAAATTTGAGTGAAGATATTCTTTGGTTTCATTTACACCATCCATGTCTTTATATCGATGATTAACATATCGTCAACATACAAACATATAATAATAATAAATTTTTTATTAACCTTAGAGTATATGCATTTATCAAATTATTATGTTTAAAAAAAAAGATAAGATAACAATTATCAAATCTATCATGCCATTGCTTCTTGAACTGTTTTAAACCGTATAAAGATTTAACTAGTTTACATACCTTGTTTTCTTGTCCTGGTAAGACATATCCTTCAGGTTGTTCCATGTAAACTTCTTCATCAAGATATCCATTCAAAAATAAAGTTTTCACATCCATTTGATGCACATGTAATTGAAAAATGGATGTTAAAGCAAATAAAATCCTAATGGAAGTTATCCTAGCTACAGGTGCATATGTGACGAAATAATCAATACCTTCTTTTTACCTGAAACCCTTGGCTACTAATCTAGCTTTAAATGTTTGAATAGAACCATCAGTATTATATTTCTTCCTAAATACCCATTTACAACCTATAGCTTTTGATCCCTGCGGTAAATCAACATAAACCCATGTTCCATTTGACAAGATAGAATCAATTTCATCGTCTGTTGATTCCTTCCAAAAAGCTGCATCTCTAGAAGACATGACCTCACTGTAAGTTTTGGGATCATCTTCTATATTCAGTACTAATGGCATTTTATTAGTGACGTTTTCTAAATCACCCTCTACTAAGAAAAATGTTATTGCAGTTGTATCAATAAAATCTGGATGTAGAGGCTTTGCCTTTTTAGGTCTATTACTCCTTCTAGGTTCAATATGCTCATTATGATTCTGATCCTCTACAGGCCTTTGTTTCTGTGAGATGCCAAGCTGTGATGAATTTAAAGGTAAATCCTCAATTCTATTGTTACTAGATAATTTGTTCTCGAAAAATTATACGTCTCTAGATTCCACAATAGAATTTGTCTCCAAATCTAGTAATCTGTAAGACTTGTTGTTCTTTGCATAACCAACAAATGTACTATTAAAATCCCTAGGTCCTAACTTGGTTCTTTTAGGATCAGGTACTCTATAGTAGGCTAGACACCCCCACACTTTTATGTATCCTATGTTTGGTTTCCTACCTTTCCATAGTTCATATGGAGATGTTTTAGTTTTCTTTGATGGAATCCTGTTGTGTACATGACAGGCAGTAAGGAGAGCCTCACCCCATAAATTGTTTGGTAAGTTAGCATTAGCAAGCATACAGTTTACCATGTCCACAAGAGTTCTATTCTTTCTTTTGGATAAACCATTTGGTTGTGGATTATATGGTACAGTCCTTTGGTGTATTATTCCTAATTCTTCTAGATGATTAGAGAATTCAGTTTCAAAGTACTCACCACCCCTATCACTACGCAGCATTTTAATTTTCTTATCATGTTGATTTTCTACTTCAGCTTTAAAGACTTTGAACATGTTAAATGCGTCATCTTTTGTGATCATCAGATAAACATACAAGTATCTAGAGTAATCATCAACGAAAGTTATGAAATATCTCTTACCACTACGAGTTAAGTTTCCATTTAACTCACAAATATCATAGTGTATAAGTTCTAACATCTGAGTGTTTCTTTCAGCCTTAGGATAAGGTTTTCTAGTCATCTTAGATTGCACACAGACTTCATATTTACTTATATCTATAGGGTCAGCAGAAATATAACCAAGTTTCATCATTATTTTGATAGAATTATAATTTAAGTGACCTAAACGACTATGCCATAAAGAACAAGACTCAACAACATAAAGAGAAGGATTATTTTCATTAATACTTAATTTAATCATTCCATCACAAGCATATCCCTTGCCAATGAATTGGCCATTCCTAGTAAGAATTAGTTTTCCGGAATCATAAACATAACGAATTCCCTTATTTCCGATTAGATTTCCAGAAACTAAGTTCTTTCTAATAATAGGAACATGAAGTACATTAATACACTTCCTTTGCCTTCGAGACCTTTGCACGGCTATTGTCTCCCATTTGGACTTCCTTTCCATCGTATTTCATAAGTTTTGAATAAAGACAAGGAATGTCCGTGGCACAAGTTGTCAAATCACCAGCCAACAGATGTTGTTGTCGTAGTCATATTATTTGAAATCAATCATGACTACTACCTCATCTGTCATGTTGGATTCCTTTTGGAGCTTCTTGAGATGAAGACATTCCTTTTTATAATGTCCTTTCTTCCCACAATGATAGCAGGCTCCTTTCTTCTTGTTCTTGTTGGATGATTTCTTGAATTTTCCTTTCTCATTTTTGAGTTGAAGAGCCTTGTTAGGATTACTGGAACCGGATTCCGTCACATGATTCACTTTTGAACTTTCATTAACAACTTCATTTCTGTCACGAAGACGAATTTCTTCTTCCACGCGAAGATGTTTCTGAAGTTGTTCCAAAGTGTACTCCTTTGAATCATGTAATAATTTCTTCCTGGCGTTATTCCAAGTTGGTGGTAACTTTGCGATTATGGCACCAACTTGAAAAGATTCAGGAATGGTAATGCTTTGAGCACGAATCTTGTTCACAATAATCTGTAACTAATGTACTTATGCTAACAATGGCTTATCATCGCTTATTTTAAAATCAAAATAAGTAGTAATTAAAATCTTATTCGTACCTTCTTCTTCGGCCTTATACTTAGTTTCAAGGGCATCCCATGTGACTTTTGATGATTGCGTCTGAGTGTACAGATCATATAAACGGTCTGATAGCGCATTGAGAATATGGCCGCGACAAATTAGTTCATCTTCTTCTCGCTTTTTCCTTTCTTTCTTTTGTTCTTCAGTGTCTTTTTCAGTGGGTGCTGGCAATGGTGTGGCAGAAAGGATGTAGAAAACTTTCAATGTGGTGAGAAGAAACTTCATCTTGTCTTGCCAGCGAGTGAAGTTTGTTCCATCAAAACGATCTAAACGAACAAAGTCTTGATTCATAACCTTGAATGAAGCCATATGTGTCTCTTCCATTGCAGAAAATAACGCTTTAAGATTGTTAGATATAATCCCTGCAATGAAAAATGACCTACAACAATAATGGATTGAGACACGTTAGTACGCTGTCCTTAAAGCGTTATTTTCTCCCACTCTTCAGAGTTGTTGATGGGATCGATAGCAAACCGCTTCCCAGGATATAAACAAGCCTTTGTATGAATCGACAATCAACAACGTTGGCAATTCAATCTTGAAATCTTATTTATATACAGTAAGTAATTGACTGAGGCTAAATGGAGAAAGAGTTTAGAAGATAGAGAGAAAAGAAGGAAGATTACTTTTGTCCCTAATCAAGGCATGTTGGTTTGCTTATAGTGATACTGAACAGGCATGTTTAGTGTATGTTCAGTATCACAGGGAATGATGCCTATTCAATCCATTCCTTATATGCAGGGCCTTGTAGGATTTGAATTTCAAATCTTCAGTTACAGTACTTGTCAGTTACAAAGTTTGAAACCAACAGACACGTACCTTGTTCTGTAACTTCTTCAATCTATCTTAGTTTAACTGACAGTTTACTGTTTTCTCTCCAACAACTTTACATTTAATCTAACCCATAAATATTTGATTTTGAGATCAAATATTTAACAACGATAGTAAGAGAAATTCTAGTCAAATATATAATGACATATATAGGTTTCTTTCTTTTGTATATCTTTTTCTTCTCTTCTTTGTATATTCCATTAGGGATGATCTTGTAACCCTTATTTTTGATCAAACAAAATTCATTTTTATGGTTCAAAAAAAAAAAGAAAAAAAAGTGTTATGAGTTGGATATGAAAATTTCTGCTCCGGGTATCTAGAAATTTATATCCAATATGCAAAACAATCACATTCACCGTACTAGAAGTTCTTTCATTTTTTATGAATTCCAAGCAGTATATGACATCTTATAAGATTCCATATCATACAAATCCGATTTTGTAAGATCCCATAGGGTCTTTTCTTTTCTTTTTTCTTTTACCCGCCAAGAATCTTGTTTGGGAGATGCATGTTCCCAAGACCCTAGGAGGAAAATTTGGAACACCCCTTTTCAATAAAAAAAGAAAGAAAGAAAGAATCATTATAATTTATTTTTGGCATGCTTTATTTTGTAGTTATTGTTTGAGAAAATGGGTCATTTGTCCAAAAAAATTTAAAACACGGTTCAAATGGACGAGTAAAAAAAAGTATGGGTGAAATAGCCAAAAAAGCGAATATGAAACTGGATTCATACTTATACTTAAAAAATAGCAAGGATTAAATTGGTTACATCCCGCCTATTTTAAAATTTTTATTCATTTAAACAATATCTTTTTAATTTTTGGCTATTTAAACAAGATCCAAACCTCAAATATTAACTTGCCTTTTCATGTGAAAAGTGTGAATTATTGATTTTGGTCTTTTCTTTTTACCATAGTAAGATTTTGTGTTATTGTTTCGGGGACCACATATTCAGGGTGCAATTCGCATATTTAAGTGTTGCACGGAACGTGTCAAGAAGTGACTTGCTTAACTGCAAAGCTGCACTAGCTAGTTGCGCTGAAGTCTGGAAGATATTCAAAGTCAGGTACACATTATTTAGCTAGCCAGATCAAGCAAATTAATGATTGAGTAGCCTTAACATTCTTGGTGTCTAGAATAAATTTTCATCGTACTTCTTTTCTTAAGGTTTTCTTTTCGTGCATCATCATTCATCCCTCTACCAGAAAAAATAACGTTGAAGAGTAGCATTATATCAACACTTACATGCCTCAATCATGCATGATGATTCTAAGCGCTCCTGCTTAAACCTCCATTTGTGATTTGTGGTTCAGTGGTTGAGTCCTTGGGTGCAGGAATCTTCAATTTGGCATCATCTATAAGGTTTTTCAACATGAGGCTGATGGATTATGTATACATTTCAGGTCGATCTCACACATGCACCCAAACAAGGAAGTTGCTGACGACCATCACACTGTAAATATTCCAGAAAATGTCCTAGTTGTCAACCCAATGGATGAAGAAGAAACAGATATTTGCGTCCTCTTAGATCAACAAAATGAGGTAGGTTAGACTCAATATCATGTTCTATAATATTGTACTCGCTATTTTACTGTTGATTCGGCGTTTGGGTAGAAGTGGCGATCGAAGTAACCCAGATTGTGATGCTTAAACTTTCAGGTGGAACTTATCGAGTCTGGTGTAACTATGACTCATTCTAGAGTTTTGGCCCTAGATCTAAGTTCTATAAGCCGTCGTCCACTGCTTATGGATGAGCAGAGTAACACCTCGGACATTGTACGTCAAGAACTTGACCAGGTAAATAAATGAATTTCATGGTCTCCTTGAGTTTCCATAAGCGGCACTCTCATTTCATTTGTACTTTTTTACAATGGCATAACATTCCAACTTTTTAATGCTATATATTATCTAACACCAAAACAATCTCGTGTCAAGACCTTAGAGCTAGAGGCAAGTCGTCCAAGTGATAATGTAGATATCATACAACAGATGGAATCAGATGAAGATACCGAGAGAAGTGATCGACTAGCAAAGCTCTTTATAATCTGTTTAGCAATGGGAACCACTTCAATTGGAATTGCTACTGCTGTACTTGTTGAACTTCTATTGGCAAAAATGACTGACCTTCCTCACCCTTTCGTCTTCAAAAGCATGGCGTGGTCAGGGATCTTTTCCTTTATTGCATCCGCAATTGCATGCACTCTCAGCTATATCAACCCAGATATCCAATTGTTAGTCCGTTTAGTAGAAATGTTGTTGATTCTTAGTTTTTCCTTGATACTTTTCACCCTTGTAATTGCACTTCTCATTTTATAAATATGGTATAGTAGTTGTTCGATAGTTTCATTCTTGGCACACTTACAGACATAATGTATACTATTACATAGGAAAAGCCCATTTAGCTAGGAGCTTGTTAGAGACTTAGAGTTTGACTCTATAAAGTCTTAAGGGGGAAGTTAAGCTAAGGCCCAAAAATATATATACTATTCTTAGTTTAAAAAAAAAACAAGTGAAAACTACAGCCAAACCCATTTTACAGATTTTGTTCCATCGTGAAACTCACGTTTGGAAAAGTTCAGGAGCGCACCCATTTTTTAGGTAAAATTTCTCCCACACCCAGAATTTATAAAATTAAATTTCTTCACGCACCGCAAAATTTCTTCTTCAATTCATTCTCTTCTTCTTCTCTATTGATTCTTAGGTTACGGAAAGATGGTTGCAGCTGCTGCCGAATTTGGTGATGGTTGAAGAGAATATTTGTTAATAAGAGAGAAAAGCAGAAACGGAGATGAAGAGATTGATAAGAAAACGAAACGAAGAAAAACAGAGAAACTTCCCAGTTTGTCTTCTTTATTCAAATCCGAACCCTAACTTTGTCCAAATTTCCTCTAATTTTCATTAAGCCCAATCTAAATCTCAATCTCCAAACCCTCAATTTTCAATTTCATAACCTAATCTTTTTCTCAATTCATTGTTCCTGAATCATTTCACTTGAAAATATCGGGATTAAGTGATTGAAGAAGAAGCCCTAATTGTTGGGGCCTCCTAAATTCTTTGTGATTACATCAATGGGTTTTCTCCACATAGGTATTTTCAATGGTATTTGTGGTTTAATTTTATTAATTTTCTTTTTCCGTTCACAAAACGATATATTTCATAGTAAATTAGGGATTTGGATTCAGAAAATGAGTTTCATGGGGTTATACATAGGAAGATATTCGAAATTGGGTTGGGTCTTCAAACAATTCTTCCTCGAATGATTTGAAAGTAAAGAGTCCATCATTATGTTCGGAATTCAAAAACATGAAGGTTTTGGGAGTGAATGTGAGTTCTTGAAAGCACACCCTTGTGTACCCGGTGGTTATTTCGATTACATTACATTTTTCCACTGTGATTGTCAGAATTTTCATGTGTTTCGGTACATGGTACTTGCATTATGGCTTGGGGAATCATTTTATCTGTTAGGTAATACCGCAGCTGATTACTTCTGTTGTTCGTTAGTTAAGTTGTCGAAATTATTGAAATTGCCACCGACTGTTGAGGGTGTAACATTGCTTCCATTAGGTAATGGTGCACCTGATGTGTTTGCTAGTATACCGCATTTGTTGGGACGGATCTTTGGTGAAGTTGGGTTGAATAGTGTGTTGGGTGGAGCTGTTTTTGTTACTTGTATTGTTGTTGGGACGTTATCACTTTGTGTTACGGAGAAGAGGGTGAGGATTGATAGGAAGTGCTTTATTAGTGCATCAACATCGTCATCATAAGCAGCTGGTAATCGACTTTCCGGAGCCAGACGATACTCTACTGAAAGTACTTTTGCTGGTAAAATAGTTTCCTTGTATTTGCAGTAGTCATGAACTCATGATATATAGTCCAAAATGTACTGCAAAGAATGAACCCACCACCATGGTAATATATTATGACAGGAACCTTATTTGTTGTGGGTAAATCTTGATGAATTGTGGGAATGAATATACGAATCCAAGTATATTGTGTTGAGCATTGAGAAGTATGTCTTTGGAATTTGGATCATATGTTGTATTAGTAATTTGAACTGGGAGATTTCGTTTGAATATAGATGTACGTTTGTGAATGGAATGTTTCATCACCTTGGCCCAATAGCAGATGGGTTTGTTGTGCGCGTTACGTGCATTTGGAAGAACATTGGGCCGTGGATAGTGATGCATATCAGGTTATGCATCTACAAAATTTGTTGCATAATTTGTTATGCACTCCCGAAAATGGTTGCATAACACGTTATGCAGTTTTTTTTTTGCATAACTTGTTATGCAGTCCAAAAACGGTTGCATAACACGTTATGCAGCTAATTTTTTGTTATTATTGAAATCAACAAAAAATAAGGTTGCCTAACTTGTCATGCACCTACAATAATATCTACATAACATGTTATGCAGTTGTGAAAATGGATGCATAACCTATTATGCATCCGAAAATATGGTTGCATAATGCATTATGCATCGAGAAAATTGTTGCATAATCTTTTATGCATCGAGAAAATAGATGGATAACCTAATATGCATCCGTAAATGTGGATGCATAATGCATTATGCATCAATTTTTTTATGGACGCACTAAAATTAACCAAAATAATGGTTACATAACTTGTTATAGATGCATAACTCGTTATCCAAATGCATAATTTGTTATGTGATGGAGAAAATGGTTGCATAATTCTCTATGCGTTTCTGGAGAATGTGTTATGCATCTTTTTTGGTGGTCGCATAATAGTTATATATCAAGGTTTCGAAAATTTTGCCTAAAATGATGATCACCTCCGATTTTTTCGTGAAAAACAAAAATTGATATTATTGTTTGTACTCGCTACGTAGCTCTCTTAAAAAGATTTCCAACGATATAAAATTTGTAAAATTTCAAGGCGCGGATTTTTAGATACGTTATATCCAAGTTGCGTTGCCAATTATACCCCTGATGCATAACCCGTCATGCGGATGCATAATCCATCATGCGGACATTTTTAATAATTTCATATAATTATGAGTGTCACGAAATAATTATGGGGTGTCACACTTAAGATCTAAAATTAATTGTGGGCCTGACAATAAGAATATTATTTTTTTTGGGCCTGCGCCTAATTTTCCCACAATTCTCCGAAATTTTATGGTTGTTTGTGATCAACTTGCCATGGCAACGAAAAACCTTGATTTTATGAAGACTGAACTGAAAAAAGCAACCTATAAAACAATAAAACCTTAAATTTAATAATATATAAAACAATAAAACCTTAAATTTAATGATGGTTTACTAACTGAGTTCATACAATCTAGTAGATCACACAATGACTACTACAAAAACAAAATATACCAGAAGGGCCAAAATCATCGTAGCCATAGGGCAAAAATAAGAAACACATATAACCGAAGATTAAAAAGAAAGAAGAAGTTCATCACCTTAAAAATGAACCGAAAGATTTCATTTCATCGTTGCATCCTCAATGCGAGGATATATCGCAACAACTGCAAAACAAAATCAACAATATAAAAATGAAAAAGAAAAAAAGAAACACCAACCAACGTATTAATGAAGAATACAAAACAATAAAACCATAGAAGCAAATAAAAACAACGGCGCAAACAATCAGAGTCTACCCTTGCTCGGCTGTTTTTTATAGATTTTTCCCAAGCCCGGATTTTTTTTAAATAAAAGCGGTATTTTGGAAATAATATCAGCTGATAGTCTCAATTCTACGTATTTTTGATAATTTTGGGCAACCACGATATTTTTCATAACCATTTTTTTTTTGAAATATTTTTAGAAATTCGAAAGCTTATTATATTAAATAAAATTATTTTGTATACAATGAATGAGTTGGTAACCTAGCTACATGCTGAGTACCAACACCTTTTTGAAAAACAACACCCATTCTATGAAAAATAAAACTGCCTAAACCATTACCGACATCATTGTTAACTAAACAATTCTTCAGCCTCTTTAAGTTAAAAGGTCACTGTATTTTTGCCCAACTCACCATGGTTTTTAAAAGCGTACGCTTCACGCTTTGCTTCAATTTTTTTCAGAAACGCTCTGAAGAGTACCTATGAAGCATTCTGACTGTGAAGCATGTAGTCAATGATTTTGACCAACTCACCATTATTGTTAACAAAACAATTCTTCAGCATCTTCAATTTAAAAGGTCATTGTATCTTTGCCCAACTCACTATGGTTTTTAAAAGCGTACGCTTCACGCTTCGCTTCAATTTTTTTCAGAAACGCTTTGAAGAGTACCTATGAAGCGTTCTGAATGTGAAGGGTGTAGTCAATGATTTTGATCATAGCGGAAGGGAAAAAATGGTCAAACTTCAAGAAATGATGATCTAAAAATTAAAAGAATGGTGGAATTCAAACCTACCACCTCATGTGTGGTATGTGAATGCTCAACAATTTTTCTACATGGTTAGTTAGGATAATATTTGGCTATATTTTATATTTATAAACATTTTAATACCTATTTATAATATATCAAATTTTATATTTTACGATTCATCGCCAACCATGAATCGCCGCTTCACGCTTCCAACCTACGCACGCTTCTCAAAAATAGAAAACAAGCCATACTCCTCTTCACGCTTTCAATACCTTGCAACTCACCTAGGGTAGTGAAAGCAAGCACACCGAGCCCATACCCATGTTCAACAAATTTTTCCAAATATTTATTGCGCTTACGCGTGACAGCCTTGGAAATATCTTTCCCAGGGATGAAGGCACTCTCACCACCTCCTGTGAAATGTGAGAATCTTATAGCATCCATACAAACATCTTGACCGTTTTCCCAATTGTAGATTAGAATATCATCTGGAAGTGAAGCACTACCATCATCAGACAAGAAACCCAACGCCACTTATTTGCGTGTTGGCACACCCGTACTCTTGTAACATATATCCGCACGAACCAAATCATGTCGGAATTTGAGGCCAACATCACTAGCACAATGCAAAGGCATGATCTCCATATATATCCATCAGCCTTCAGCAAATAACGGGATACCCAGACGATAACAAACTATGGAACGGAATTATTTTGGCCCAAGGCTTTGATTAAGCCCACTGATGGGTATATATAGAAGATAGTCTTCAGCGTGTTTAATTCTATTACACTGCCACAGTACTAAGTCTCGTTCAGTCATTGTGATATTGGTGGAAATTCGCTTCTTAATAGCATCGAAGAAGGTTATCGCCAATGAGCGCATAAACATAGGGGCGGTGTAAAATTATTATGGTTAGAAGGAAAACTACATACCTGGATATAAGAATGCAATGCTTGCTAAAAAGTAGCACCTTTGTTGGCGGGATAAAGACCGTTGAAAATCGTTTTTTTGCACGGAACTGGTTTGGCATTGGGATGCGAGGTAACAACAGTTACGAGTATATGCCATAGTATAAATACCAAGTCCACCATCCTTGATTGGCAAAGTAGCCAACCGTTCTTTGTAGGAGGCCAAAACCATCCCCATCTTCCCGTGACTAACAACCTCATATACTCGATGCGGTGACTATCAAAAGATCCGTGGCTTATTGGAGGGTGCGGGGTTTGGTAGTTCGCAAAGAAAAGTACAACCTTGATACACCGTTACAACCGCGAAGTAATAACATCTCGCTCTAGGGGTCTTTGAGCCTTTTAATAGCCGACATGTTGAATAATGTTAGTCACCACTGTTAACTACCATGTCGCTACAAAATTGAAGATCTAAATTGTTGGTCCACTCAATAGTTTGACACTTTTATTAGGTCTACCAATATTGAGAGGGACTACCCCTTTTGAGAAACTTCTAGGATCTTCAGTTGGCCAAAAGACTTCAGTCTTATTGATATTGAGATGCAATCCTCTACTTAGCCCGTCATTACATATAACTTCTAAGGCTTTTGACACTTCAAGGGTATCTCCAATGATAGTCCCATCATCCAAATACCATGCATGCAAATCCAGTTTGCAATGTGCGGAAATGGTTTTAACAAGTGGATAGAGCGTCAAGGCAAACAACAAGGGACCAAGAGGGTCACCTTGTTGCACACCGATTGCAGAAGATAGGACAAAACGATCATAATAGAGCATGGCTGGTCTTACATAGAAGAACTCCAACCATCGCGAAATTCCTAAATAGTGAAGTCTGACCTCTTTAATGAGACAAGTTCTATTGAACATGTGGAAAGCATTAGCAAACTGGATATTAAAAAATAAATATATTGTAAACAATGTCAATTAGTCTTTCTGCGATGTTGTTCTTTTTGTTTTTAAAGTTTTGCTTGATATCATACCAACCTCATGAGTTTTCCTTGATATCATACCAACGCCACGATTTTTTACTAACGATTTTGTATATCTCTTTTCGAACATGATTATTTTTATTGGGGATATGGAAGCACATTCGATCCACAGGTAAGTATCAACAACTATACGGATTTTAATTTTAAATTTTGAGTATCCATTGAAATGGTAATTACTATTACTATTAGTTTAACAATCAATT
>JAJJWW010007492.1:0-27128 GCA_023531295.1 Papaver armeniacum
TTGGGTTAGAGGGTCCTGGTAATATAATATAATTTGTAAAAAGTCAATTTAAATGTTTCCCTTAAAATGCATCCTCTAAACGGAAATCAATGCAGAACTAGACAATTCGATGAATGAAAAACGAAGACGTCTTACAAATCTTAAAACCATGTATATATACCACGATTTCTACCGAAGATTCCTATAAAAAAAAAAAAAAAAATCAGAATTTCTTATTTATTAAAGAGGAAGACTGATTAAAATACTCAAACTCACTTTCACTAAAAAATGGCTATTTCAGGGCCGTTTGGCTTTGACTAGGGTCAAGAATATTCAGACTTGTAAATCTCACATATCTGCAATACGGTTTGAAGATCAACAACCAATCAATTCGCGTTTCTTCCTTGATTCTCTCATTCTGCGAGAGCTTGGGAAGAACAATTGGAGGTTGCTTATTTACTTCAACTAAGCAGTTATTGTGTCTGCATCTCGTGAAGTTTTTATTCTCCATTTGCCTTGCCATACACCGCTTACTCCCATCAATGGAAGCTCGAACACTTTCTTCACTAATTGACCAATCCAGCGCAACCACCGAAAAGTTGTCCACAACCCTTCGATTCTCAAAGCGCAAAAGATAAGGCAACGGAAATCACAAAACATGGAAAACCCTACCTTTTTCGAGCAGAATATTGAATTCTACTTTTAATGAGAGACGAGAATAAAAGCAACCCACCTCATTGAATCCTCTCAATCTTTCTTCTCCACAAGCTCGAACACCATATCGGATACCCACTTACGCAAGAAGAAGAACATCACCACAACTTTACATCCAATCATACCCAAAAGAAACTAACCCTAACCGGTAATCTCTCTCGCCACTCAAAAGAAACTAAATCCGTCAATCATCACCAAACTTTCCAACACGGAAAAAAAGACCAAAAATTCCAATTTTTGAGCTTCTTTGAAAGGATCTGAGAATCTTTTAAAAACCCATAATGAGCACTCTCTGGCTCTCAAAGTAATGGGGGATACATGGACTTTGGCACTTTGAAAAGAGCTTTGACAACAAACTCTTTCCTCTACGATTCAATCGGTTGGATACCGGCTCAACCATTCATGTCCTACAAATGTCTCTAGACCACCAAACGAGATAAAGAGTTCATCCTTGCAAACCAACCATGGACGGTGGGAAATCGGGTAGTGTTGTTTGAGGACCTGGAACCTCTTTCTTAAAAACCCTAAAAAGCTGCTTGAGTTTCAGGTTACAAGTTTTCAACATGCCTCGTATTTTCAATGATGAAAATCCATTCAAGACCTTATCGAAGCTTCTAACACTGGAGCGGTTCTGCGAGATAGATCATCCAGGATCTATACCTCGAGCTTATGTGATGTTTGATCTTAGTAAACCCTTTTCTCCAGGGGTTATGCTTTCGGCTTAGGTAAAGGAGTGCAGGTGCAATTCTCATATGAAAATATTCATTTAGTTTGTTTTCTGTGTGGTTTCCCAGGGCACGTTTTTAAGGATTGTACCAATTTTCTAAATACGGACCAAGCAACGAAATGCAAAAGGTTTCCAGACTTTGCATATGGAAGACTAAATGCAAAAATGAAGTCCTCGTACACAAAACCTCAGAAGATCGGATACATGTAAGGAAGCAAAACCCCAATCTTGTGCTTTGGAGAAACATCAATGAAAACCAGTAATGACATCGGTGATAGCAGAGAGACACAAGACACGCATCATCAACCCCAGTCTACAGAACAACAACAACAGCAAGCCATCGCTGAACGAGCAATGGGTAAGAAACACCTGCGAGGAAGAACAAAGGGTGAGTAGGGTCCTCGATCAAGAAACCAAATCAATGCCCGATTCAACTCTCGAGGAAATGACCGTGGCGGCAGCTTGGAATCGATCACTACTCCGCAAAAGCTCGACAAAGGTGCGACACAATACATCTCCAAAAGTGCCAAAAGCAACACCTCGGAAAGGATGCCCATGCGAAATACACCACTAAGACGATGGAGGTAAGCACGGTGAGCGGCCGACAGGACTGATCGGATGGGGCCACATAATGCCAGCTCATCTTTGCCAACTAAGAACCCTAGCAAGTTCGTCTCTCATGTGACCAAGAACTCAGTGACAAATCTTCAAGCAACCGAGCCCATTGCAAAAGCAAAGAAAAAGCCCGGGGGAAGAAGAACATGTTGACCAAGTAGTGAACACAACAGGCCCTAAGAGGAAATTGGTTTACCCCAAAGAGAAAAACAGTTTTTTGATGGATCAACCCATACCTCGGGATCGACACATCACCACCTCCACCGGGTCGAGATCGGGTCAAGCATCGGGATCGAAGGCGCCTCGGGAATTAATCAAATGTTAGCTTTCTTTACTGCTGAATATACACAAACCCTTTTGTTGTTTGCGAAACGAGATACAAAGAGTTCATTGCTGCTAGTTCACAACATCATGGGGAAACCGGAAGTCGTGTGACTACAAATGTTCGATCGGAAGATAGGAAAAATGTAACAAAACCGCTCCGAACTTACAAACGCGAACTCATAAATCACCTACAAGACTACCTCCCCATCTCCAACTGCCCAATACTCGTACTTCACGCTGCTCAACCACCACCGGCTAAACAAAGAAAATATGTCTCCATTGCACAATTGGAACAACAATCGGCGAAGACATGGACTCCTACATTTGAGATACCAACACATAGGGCAAGGAAGCCGAGAAGCACTAGAGGTCATTTCACGGGGCACCAACCCAGAGGCACAATCAACCAAAGAGAGAAGACCAACCATACAACATCAGCAGTGCAATACCAACCGGAACAACCAAACACACACTCCTTCACCTGCTAGAAGTTTTCAATCGATGAAGAGATTACTCGGATAGCGACGGCGATTCTTCGCGAGTTGTTGGCAATGACCAACTTTTCGCACTTTCTGAAATGAACACTACAAGAAAACTTGGCTTTAACGACTATTTTCTTAGCAAATGTAGTGAGTGGAACTCTTCAGCAACAATCTTTTGTAACTAAAAACAACTCTGGTTGGAAAAAACCTCTAACCACCAGTTTTTCAGCAATGTTGTTGTCGGAAGTCTTTACTGACAATAGTTCAACAACCGAAATATCATATTTGTTGTTATTAGCTTCCAGACACAAATATTCGGTAACAAAATGTACCCTAGAAGGTATATACTTTTGGTCACTCGTCTTGCCCACCAAATGAATATGTTGGTAGACACCTAAACTAACCATCAAGTTACCGTCATTGGTAGTAGCTTTCAGCGACTAGAATTTGAAAACCATAAAGTACAATAGAAGGTAAACACTTCAACCTACCGTGTGTAGCCGCCAAGTTAACTGCTGGTAGACACTTATACCAACTCAGTTGTTCATTAGCGTGGTTAATAGCTTTCAACCACCATGATATGACAACTACTAAGGTTGATGGCTTATTAAGCCTGCAAAGACATTGATTAACGTCTAAAAGGTTCTTTCTTTTGTGCATGATGTCTACAATGCAACTACGAAAAATACGAGTCAATCCCACATGAATTTGGATTAGTGAAACTAAGTTCTTAAATTCTATCGATACTAATTTTGAACGAATAGGAGTCGAATGACCAAAAGATGAATGATTATACTAAAGAAACAAGATGAGATCATAGAATATTGGTTAGAAATAATCCCTGGGTCCTGAAATCTACCCAAAAATCCAAAAGATAGATCACAATAAAAAATTTGGCATGAGACACAAATTAATCAAAGTGATCCAGAATTCGTCAAATTTTGTCTCCTGGAACCGAATTTTAGAGGGAAATGAAACCAATTCTTAGGAATATACTTTCACATGATAAAACTCATACTTAACTCATTAGTTCTAGAAACTTATGATCACACGTCTATTATTGGAAACTTGAACTAGCTTTATTCGAAACTTTGCTTTTCAAGCATATAATTCTTTTTCATATGATTTTCATCAATTGTACTACCTCCAACGCCCAAATTATATATATCAAGTGGAAGTTATTTGAACATGATAAAACTCGTGCATAGATCATTTGTTCCAAAAACTCAAGATCGATCACTCTTTCGTTGGAAACTCCATCTAGCTTTACTTGAAACTCTTTGGAGAAAATCTAATTATTTTACATTGATTTTCATCTATCATATCACTTCCAATTCTAAATGTGTATCAAGCTGAGAATTTATTTTAACATGATAGCATTCGTATATAACTCGTTTGTTCTAGAGACTCAAGATCACTCTTTCATTATTGAGAACTTGATCTAGCTTTACTCGAAACCATTTGATTGTTGAGAACTTGATCACTCTTTCATCTGATTGTCATTCAATTTCATTGGATATGCTTAAAAACATCAACTAAAAAAAATATGAAAAAATGGATGAGATCTATTAGATTGAAATATAATAATGATATACACAGATAAACACGCATATATATAGGGTTTGAGCTCCCAAGGTCACAAATAATTCCTCGAGAATTAAAAAGTTGCTTATCCATCCTGTTTGCCCTCCAGATAGGGCGTATTACAATCTAAGCCTTCTCTCTTCTCTTTTACTCTTTCTTCTTCTCTAACAAAACCATCAAGAACAACCCATCTGTACTCAGATCTAGTACAAAAATGGACTAGATCGATCTGAGCAGATTTTTTTTGTTATTTCTTGTTTTCTAGATTAATCTACACCGTTATGGTAGTTTTATATACTCTCTTGAGGTTTATCTTCGCTTTAATGACAATTCTTGGTTATCGGGTTGGGTTTTAAGATCAATAGTGATGCTCTTTACGATGAAATATTCATCTTTTTTTATCTCCGGCGACGGAAACTTCATCGATGGCCTTTTGTCGGCCACGAAAAGCTTCTTCACAAATTCTGAGAGATTTGAGCAAATCACTCCTATTTTGGGAGTACATCTTTCTACAGAAGAAAAAAAAACTAAATGGCTGGATTTCAAGAAAACCCAACCTTCTTTTGATTTAATCAGATCTTATTCATGCTTGTATTTGTATTACTCCGGTAATCCTTCTCTTTAGCTTGTCGGATAATCGTTACTGTACTTTTACGGTATGTTCTTGTTACTTTTTATTCTCTTATTTTCGATCTTAAATTCATTGTAACCTCGAATTTCAGTTATTGAAAAATTCCTTATTTATCAAATTTTTTTTTTCTATTTGCCCTTTTGGCCATCGCATTGCGGATTAAAAATGTGCAAAACCATTTCATAGGATTTCCCTCACTCGCACAAACAACAATCCACCCATCCATTTATAGCCATCGATTATGCATTGATCCAACGACACATAACGGAAAAGGCTTTGTCATTCGGATCGGTGAGCTGTCCCAAATAATCTGCAAAAATTCATTCCTTGGGTACACGTACCCCCCCACACTAGAAACTAACCCTAATTGATCCTTATCCCTTTTCATTTTACTCTATGCTTATCCTCTTCTTCTTCTTCCCTCTCAGCGGCGGAACTCCTGCCTTATCCTCTTCTTCTTCTTCTCAGCGGCGGAAGCCTAATCTGTAATTCAGTAACTTATACTACGATTTAAGAAGCCAATGATGATAACAAATAAGAAAATCTTAGATTATTTTCTTAATCTACAAAACATATCATGACAGAGAGGAAAAAAACGGAAGGTAAATCTTTCGGTCCCTCTATCTCTATAGTTTTTTTCTTTCTTTCTGATTTTCGAATTACAGATCAAGTGTTTTGATTACAGTGTTTCTGATGGAGTATTTGTTAATGAAGATGGTTAAGTCTGGTGTTCGATCTAGGGTTACAACTTAGTGATGAAGAGTTTGCGAAAGAACAGCGCAACAAGAACAATTACCCGTTTGGAGGTACCCTAACTTTCTCTTAAGTTCCATTATGGATCTTTGTTTGATTATTTCTGGTTGATTCGTTTTCAATTAAGAGTTAAACTCATAACCATTTGATTTACGGTGAAGGAGCAGCAAAACAATTCTCATATATAAAAAATTGAAGCTCATTTTTTCTCATACTCTCTCCCTTTCTTGCGGATCTTCACTTACTGGTAAATAATAATCTTGGGTTTAAACTTCCTTTTGTTCATATGCATGTTGAAAACTACGTTGTCTAGTACATTTTTTGGGGGTTTTATCTTTTGCTATTTGGTGTTGTTAATCCGTTTAAAAATCAGTATGTTTCTTCAATTTGTTGTGAAATTATGGTTTATGTATGTTGAAAATTTTGGGTATATTCTGAACCATATATTTGTGTTTATTTGTGTTTTAATGGTTTATGTATGTCTTTTGTAGATCAGCAATTGAGAACGTTATCAATGCAGCAGACCAAGAAGTGGTGGATTGTAATGTGTGGGTTGAGGCCTGCTCAAGAGAATCATACTCTCTTCTTCACCTAGTATCAAAGCATGTAGATAAGTTGTCTCCTTCACCTAGTATCAAAGCATTGCTCGACGAAACAAATAGCTTGCACTCCGTAGCAGGTGTTCATACAACTCAATATAGTGAGACAACTGAATTGAGTATGTTATGTTCTGATATTTGTGTTATTCTTACGTAGTACTTACTAGATATGTTGGAAATGTTTGTAGGTACAAGGATTTGTGATTAGAGTTTGTGATGGTAGCTATGTGTAACTGGACTGGTGTACTCATGTGGAATCTGAGAATTTATAAGAAGATAAGAGGATTTCGCATGGCTGCATATTGTTTCCCATCATCAAAGGTTGCGGTGCATGAAAACATGACAGCAAGGAAATATCAGTTAAGAAAAAGGAATTTGGGTAACTCACTCTGTCTCTCTCTTTCTCTTAGTTCTTTAGATACTTATTTTGCAAAAAAGAAAGTAATTGAACTTGGCTTACCCTAAAGTTTTTCTTGGCTGTTGCAACTTGTAATAAATCATTTAGTGGCGAGTGTTGCAACTTCAATGAATTGTGCAATGATAATTGATAACTGGAATTGAAAGTTTTTCTTGTAAATACGTGGATCTTTTCGACCCTCTAAATATGGTTAATCTTCATTCGTTATCTATGGTAGAAACTAACATTGATAGAACTGATGCATTTGTATACTGCAAGTGTCTGTGATCTTTTTTCCATAAAAAGCTTCAGCACTTCGTGGGGGGCGCATGGGGATTATTGAAACTAATGCTTCTGTTATATATTTCATTGAAATAAGTGTTCTGTTTTCGTTTGGCTCTGGTAAATGATAGTTATGTTATTTCCACG
Organism: Papaver armeniacum; assembly: GCA_023531295.1. Classification (NCBI taxonomy): domain Eukaryota; kingdom Viridiplantae; phylum Streptophyta; class Magnoliopsida; order Ranunculales; family Papaveraceae; genus Papaver; species Papaver armeniacum. The sequence continues at coordinate 7,235 of JAJJWW010007492.1, forward strand.
TCTAAAAGTATATTTATGCGTATTTGCTTGAGTAACGCTTAGAATATTTGACCTTTATATTTGATTTTTGTACCTATTGTAGTATGCTTCGGAGTGAAGTGATGGGGAAGCTATCTCCTAGATCAATATAGAAGTTGCATCCAGAAAACGTATGTTTGCTGAGACAATTGAACTTGGTTGGTATGGACTCTGGGAGAACAGGGCCCTCAAAAGCACAAGTGTGTCCGTGATTAAGTTCAAGTAGCAACATTTTCTGCCCTATGGATGAAAGTCTGCATGCTTGGAGATGCCCAACATGTTGAGGAGGTGAGCTTGTAATATATACTTTTTAAGTAGCTAATGATAGATTCTGACTCCGTGAAGAGAAAAGGTGCTGGTAAGTAACGAGCAGTAAGACTTTGTGGCTGCTATGTAGTCCATGGATGTCGTTATCTCTTCACTGTGAAGATAGTGTGTACCACCTTGCAAATGGTTTCCCTATTCTGCTAAACTGTCAAGAGGACAGAATATGGTAAAACTCCATTATGTGTTGTTTTGTTTTTGTAGTTTGTTAATTTTAGCCTAAGTAATGGGTTTGATATTTGCCATTTTGAATTGTAGTTCTCCTACAAATAGGATAATTTACTGCAAAAGATCATGCTTCTGTTCAGCTCTATACTTGTCATATTGATGATGAGTGGCATTTACACTGGCCAGTTCCGTGCCTTTTGCTGTCTCTGGTTTCCTCCCAGCTTAGGTTACCGTTCTTACTTATTTTATGATGTAACATTTAATTTTACAGTGTTTGTTTTGATCGAGTCCTGAATAGTTGTTTTCTAAATGGGTGTAGTAATGAAACATGGACAAAGGCTGGTTTTCATGTAGGTTGTTTTTGATTGTAAGTCCAGTAATTCATCCTCTTACAGCTCTTAATTGGCTGGTTTGATTTTTAGTTTCTCTAGATTCCTGGCAGTTAATTTGTTGTTAATTGAAACAATTTACTTTAATCTTATATAAATGGCAGTTGATAGTCCATTGATGTTGCCGTCTTTGTATTGATAGGGATTAGGGTACAGGGTTGTCAACATTTACTTTTGCCTACCTATACAGATAGTTACGAGAGTGCAAAACTATAGTTCTCCCGTCCTAAAGAAGATCAACAAGCTTTTCTAGAGGAGGATGAAGCCCTGGTTCAAGATGGAACATATCAATTTCTTGCTCATGTAAGTGGCCAGTTCTGAAGTGTGCTCCACAAGGTGCATGTGTAAGGTCAACTACCTGAATGCTTATCTAGGTTAATGACTAGATTTTCTTTGTAATTTATCATTGTACCCATCTAGTCTTGGAGTGATTCAATGATTGAAAATAATTAATAACTGGAAATTCTGAATTTGTTTTGGATTTTTATTTCATGACTAAATTATCTTTGTATATGTATTTATCTCAACTAACACCTTAAGGGCCCTGAGTGAAACCCTTGGCCAATGCGGGAAGAGTTTTTCACCAACTCAGAACTAACTGAAAAATCTCAGCTGGAAACCTTGACCAACCACAAACGTTAGCCAAACCCTTTGACCAGCTAGACAAAGGTGGTTACACCCTCCAACCCACTGAAAAACGGTTAGAAACCTTGACCAGCTAGACAAAGGTGGTTACACCCTTCAACCAACTGAAAAAAAACAACGGTTAGAAACCTTGACCAGCTAGACAAACGTGGTTACACCCTTCAACCAGCTGAAAAATGAGCAGCCGAAACTCTTATCCAACCAACACTGTAGAAGCTTAAATTATTGAGCAACTAAATTTCAGTGGAAGAAACTCTTCTCCGTTGAAATATATAGTGGTTACAATCCTTAACCGACACTTGCAACAACTGAAACTCAGTGGGTCAAATCCTTTAGCTGCTAATGACATTTTATAATTGACTACCTCTATCAACAGTGTATGTCTTCAGCAACAAACTCTTTTGTGGGTTAACTATTTGAGCAACAATGCTTTATGTACTCTACCAACGATAGTTCGTAGTTGGAGAATTGCACTAACTAGAGCGTCAGTCGCTTCATTGTAGTCGGTAGATACCTGTTCCAGCAACATGGTTGGTACACATCTTTAGAAATCAGTCTTCACCCACACAGCATATCGGTTGCCATGTGGGTTGCTATTGAGATCCATCCGCTAAAAACAGCCCTGTACCAACATATCCAGGTAGTCGCTAAGTCAGTTTTTTTCTTGTAGTGGAATTTCTTGGCTTGGAAGGCTGTCGGGGCATCACAATCCCTTGACAATTTCAAAATTGCGTGAATATAAACGCAAATTTCAACCTGATCTTGTTTTTATCGAAACCTTAGCATCTGCGGCTCACATGTCGTTTGTACAAACTAGTTTAGGTTTTCATAGTTCTTTTGTTGTTTCTTGTAACGGGCATAAAGGTGGCCTCTGCATTATGTGGACATCCCACCTAAATGTCTCTGTCTTAGTGTCAAATAAAAGTCTTTTATATTTGTACATTAGTTTCAACTAAAACCAAGATGCACAACCATGGTACTTTACTGGAGTTTAGGCCCCCCTCAACCTGCTGCCAGGAAAGCCCTTTGGCAATCTTTTGCCAATCTGATACCAACTCCAACACTTCCTTGGCTGCTCATGGGTGATTTCAATGAAGTAATCAATCAACAAGAAAAAAAGGGAGGAGGACCGGTGACAAATGGCCAAGTAAAACACTTTTAACAATTTCTCAACTCAAATGGTCTAATTGATTTGGGTTTTGAAGGTGATCAGTACACCTGGTCAAATCGACAAATTGATTCGAACTTCATCATGGAAAGGCTAGATAGGGCATGGCAAATCAAGAATGGCTAACTGAACATCCGAAGCTTTGGTGCAAGCATCTTCCCACGCATTGCGTCAGACCATGCTCCATTGTTGCTACATGAGAAAGCGATTTCAAGAAGGCCTTCAAAAAATTTCAAAATGGAACACCTTTGGTTCCTCCACCCAGAGATGAAAGATGTAGTCACCAAAGCTTGGCAAGAACATGAGGTAACTGACACTGCAAGGAACTTCCAATTGAAAATGGAAGGAACTCCAATACGTTACAACGGTGGCACAAAACACGTTTGGTCATCTACCCAATCTCATAAAGGAAGGTGAGTTCCGTCCCCAGTTGGCACAATCAAAATGTGCAACCACTATCGGAAGGGAAGCGATTTTTGGCTAAAACATGAGAAGGAAACAAGAAACTCACATTAAAAGCTCAACATTGTCATGATGTATATTGGAAACAAAGATCGAGAATAGATTGGTGAACAATGGATGTTGTTTGTACCCAAAATTACTTTTGAGCACGAAACACGATGAATAAATTATTTGGGTGAATTTAGGGTTAGAGACGAATTGAAGAACAAATAAAAGAGACAAGGTTTAACGTGGTTCGGCATGGTTTGCCTTCATCCACGAACGAATCCCCTTGGGGGTGATATTTTATTGATATGTAGAATTACAGTGTATGTTTTATCTCCTCCTCCTGGCTACCCCCTTTTCATTTCTGCTCCTCACTATTTATACCTTTGTATACACAATTTCAATATAATTTAAATGGCTTTAACTGCTCATTTATGCCCCCTCTTCAATTCCGCATGAAACTGCTGAAATTATTGTTGCATGTATGAAACTGCTGGAATAAATATTGCATGGCTCCATCTTAAATCTGCTGACATCTTAAATTAACTGCATGCCTCCATCTTCAATTCTGCATGAAACTGTTTGCATGCTTCTTTGAATAATTCTGCATGAGTAATGGCTGGCGGTATGGGTGGCCATTTTGTTGGCAGAATAGGTGGATCTTGGTGGTGACAAAAAGCGGTAATCTGGTGAACCGGATGGCTCTGGCTGAGTTCTTGGATGGGAATTAGTTAGCGAGCACTGCTTTGAAACAAGACTGAAAGTTGGCTAGAGGTGGGACTTGCAACCTGACTTTGACAGTTGACCGGCCAGTTGACTTTGACCGTTGGCCCGATTGTTGACTTTTACCGTTGACTTTGACCATTGACCGAGCATTGACATTGACCATTGACCGGTCATTTGATTTATGTAATACTGGGCAGGCTGGTGGGCTACTTTAGTTGACTAGTTAGTGGGCTTGGATGAAGGCCAAAAGATGATTCAAGTATCGCTTTGGCCCATTATGTGGCATTTTTACTTATGGTACAAACATCGCCCCCTCTTAACCTCCAACTTTGTTAGGGTTAAGAAAATTTCTTTTTCCTTAGTCAATGACAAAACTCGCCCCCAAGTGTGGATTATTGATGTTGAGGTGATTGGCAACCTTCTCTTGTTGTTCGCGGAAATCAAGACGCCCCCAAGAGTAAATTTATGTTGCTGAAGTGTAAATAGAACTGCCTTTGTCGATTGTGGAAATCGTAATCAAGTCGCCCCCAAGTGAGGCTATTGTGTTCGGCGTGAAACAATTGAGTATGAACTATTGTTGTATGCAAAATCGGGATCGAAGGATGAACTGCTCTGTAACGGAAGCGTGATGCTTGCGTGGAGTGGTGTTGTGAGTGAGTGATAACTCCTAATGTAAAATTGAAGTGTGGTAGTTGCGTTGGACTTATGCGATGACCACAAAAAACTGCCATCTTTCATTAATGAGCAAAGCGGGTAGTAACGGCATTGAGCAAAAATGGTTCGTAGCATCTTCAATCAGTGTGGCTGCGTGTAAGCGAGTAAAACTGCTGCCAACAGCTACGATCGGGTATCACCGGATCACAGGATTTGCGAACACGTTGAACTTGGCAGCAGCTCGATCAGTGGAAGCAGCGGCTGACCGACAGAGCAAGGCTGTACTTTCACGAGGATGCGGTCACTTGGGATCACAGGAATCTGCGAACATAGCCGGATCATTTCTGCTGAAAGAATTTCGATCAGTTGGACTGCAGCAGCATCGAGCATTGCAGCAATGGTACGATCACCGGACTGCGGGAGAGCTGACGAACAAAACGCATTCTGTTAGCCCCATTGCGATCACCGACTGTGGAGTGCAATGAGTGACTGCGCACCCCGATCAGTGTTCGGACAGCAACAAGCAAAGGGGATTTAACTGCAGCGGCTGCGATCAGCTGGACTGCAGGAGATGCGAACACAGTTGTGCTGCGGCCAGTTGCCACCGGATCGCAATAAAGATCGAGCTGCCGCACCGCAACAAACATCGAAGAGTGCATAGCTGCGGTTGGTGGCGATCGGCCCGTGATTGGGGAGCCGCGAACATAGTCAGACCGCAGGTAATTTGTGATCGTACCGAATACAACAAGAATGCAAAGTTGTACTGCAGCAGTTGCTATCGACGCACGGATCACAGAATGCGAACATAGGCTGACTGCGGTAAGCGATCATTGGAATGCCAGCGACGAGCAAGACTTCACCGCGACGGCTTGATCGATCACCGGTTTTGCGGGAACCGCTAACATGGCCGGATCATAGAGCTTCGATCCCGGCCCCGGTCTGTGAGCAACGAACGAGCAAAGTCACCATGCAGCGGCCGGTGGTGACCGGATTGCAGGCGAGCGGAACATAGCCGGGACTGCGAGTCAGCGATTGAATTTGCGGGAACTACGAACATGGTGACCGGGCAGCTTCGATCACCGTATGCGCTGAGAATTTAGCATTCAGCCACCTGCGATCGTTTGGACTGTGGAGAAAGCGAACTATGCTGGATCTGCAGAGCCGATCGGGCGGAGGCTACAGGCGGTTGTTAAGGAATTGGACTAAAAATAGGTTCGATAAAATTAGATCGCATCGGTTGCATCCAATCGAGTACAAAATTGATGAGCAAAAGCGGATCGCATCGGTTGCGTCAACCGAGTCAAGCAGCTTGCTTTTGAACAAGACTACTGATTCGATAAAACTAGACCGCATCGATTGCGTCCAGCGAGTACGAAATTGATGAGCAAAGCATCTTGCATCGATTCGTCAACCGAAAGTGCAACACTTGCTTTTGAACAAGACTACAATAATTTGATCAACTTAACTGTAGCAGTTTAACATTACTGATTGTAATAATTGCGTCAAAATATTAGGATGTATGCTCGCCCCCTCTTAATCCTGTAACTCGTTGTAGGATTAAGAAGTTTGGGTTACCTGAAGTTTCGATTTTCAGAAGCTTAATTCCGCATTGCATTTAGGTGCCATGTAACTCGCCCCAAGCGTATGGAGTGTTACGCAGCTTGCCCCAAAAGAGTTGTTTTAGACCATGAGGTGTTACGTATCTGCAATCAACTGAGTTATTTAAACCTTTGTATACACAATTTCAATATAATTTAAATGGATTTAACTGCTCATTTATGCTTCCTCTTCAATTCCGCATGAAGCTCGTCGAAATTATTGTTGCATGTATGAAGCTATTCGGAATAAATATTGCATGGCTCCATCTTAAATTCTCGCATGACATCTTTGGAATTAACTATGCATGCCTCCATCTTCAATTCTGCATGAAACTGTTTGCATGCTTCTTTGAATAATTATGCATGAGTAATGGTGGCGGTATGGGTGGCCATTTGGTTGAGAATAGGTGGATCTTTGGTTTGGCAACAAACGAGTGTCACGACTAGAAAGCTGGATGGCTACGCAACAGAGTACTTGGATGTGAATTAGTTAGCAGTAGTGCTGGAAACAAGACTGAAAGTTGGCTAGAGGTGGGACTTGCAACCTGACTTTGACAGTTGACCGATGTTTGACTTTGACCGTTGACTGATTGTTGACTTTACCGTTGACTTTGACCATTGACCGAGCGTTGACTTTGACCATTGACCGGTCATTTGATTTATGTAATACTGGGCAGGCTGGTGGGCTACTTCAGTTGACTGGTTAGAGGGCTTGGATGAAGGCCAAAAGATGATTCAAGTATCGCTTTGGCCCATTATGCGGCATTTTTACTTATGGTACAAACAGCGACCTAAACATGAGATTCTTCCACACAAAAGCCACCATCAACAGGCGTTTCAATCATATCATCCAACTAAAAGATGACAATAACCGGTGGGTGTTTAACCAAAACCAGATTGAAACAATGTTGGTGAGACATTTCGATCAACAATACAATACAGATGCAACAACAATAGATTTGAATCTTTTCAACAACATTGCACCAAGAATCTCGAACAGTCGATGCATGGAACTCATGAGACCACCTTCAAATGAGGAAATACACAAAAAACTAATCAGCATCGGCTCTGACAAGGCACCAGGCCCGGATGGTTTCACAAGTAAGTTTTTCAAGGAATTCTTGGACTTAACCAGCCCACAAATCTTTGAGTTAGTGCATAATTTCTTTGAAAACGTTGTTCTGCATGCACCTTTTAACCACACCACCATCACTTTAATCCCCAAAAATGATGCACCATCCAACCCAAATGAGTTCAGACCAATTGGTCTCTGCAATGTGGTATACAAGATTATTTCAAAAATTCTTGTTGATAGATTAAGGCCAATCCTCCAATTCATGATCAGCCCGTACCAAAGTGCCTTTGTTCCGAATAGGGCTATACATGATAATATTGCTATCGCAACAGAGTTGTTCCACCACATTCGACAATCTGCCAGTACAAACAACCCCAAGATTGCTTTGAAATTAGACATTAAAAAAGCTTATGACAGCCTCGACTGGGGATTCATAAGACTTTCTCTGAAAGCGCTTGGATTTCCACCAAAATTCATTGAATATATTATGGTATGCATCACAACGGTGACTTACTCGGTGAATATTAATGGGTCTCTACAAGGTAGGATTCTACCCAAAAGGGGTCTCAGACAAGGGGACCCCTTGTCCCCTTACATCTTTATCCTTTGTGCAGAGATACTATCAACAAATTTGGCGAGACCGGAAGTGGAAGGAAAACTGAAAGGTCTGAAAATATCAACCAACAATCGACCTATTCTTCACCTCATGTACACAGATGACCTGTTGATAACATGCTCTGCGGATACGGAAACTTGCAACAACCTGAACAACATCCTACATTCCTATACCACCTCGGCAGGGCAGTTGATAAACACCCAAAAATCGGCACTCATCCACCACCCGCACCTGAACAACAACTCATTAAAAAGACTGAAAACCTCCTTCAACATCCCTACAACTTCAAACCCTTCAAAATACTTGGGAATCTGTTTCAAAGAAGGGAAGAATTCGTCACAAATCTTTGCCCAACTCGCAAAGAATGGAACAAAAGGCTAAGGAATGGATCTCAAATTGCATTAACCAGGTAGGAAGGAGAATGCTCATCAATACTTCACTAATTCCCACTGCAAATCATGTCATGCAAACACAGCTACTGCCGGTCCATGTACACCAAAAAATGGATAAGATTGCAAGAAATTTCTTCTGGGGACATGAGAACAACACCAGGAAACTACATGTATTAGGTAGAGCCAAACTCAATCTTCCAATCAGCAAGGGGGAACTAGGCATCAGAGATACAAGAAAACATAATTTTGCTCTCTTGGGCAAAAGAGTTTGGCAGATCCATTCAGAGCCAAACACCATCTGCAACCGCATGTTCAAAGATAAATATCTCCGTCAACAATCAATCATTAGGCCCATGCAAAAACCACCAGACTTTGCTAGCTCATCGTGGAAAAACATCCATAAAGTGGCGGCTTTCGTGCAACGGAATACTGCGTTCAAACTGGGTGATGGAAACTCCACAACAATCAAGGAAAACTGGATACATAAGCTCACCAACGTGGATATTCCAACAACTGTGGAAAATGACTTAGTTAGTACGCTTTTTGAACCACATGCTTTTAATTGGAACGTACGTCTCTTATATCAGGTTTACCAACCTTTGGTCGCAAACAAGATCCGAAGCCTACACATACATAACCCTCCAACTGTCGATACAAGAATTTGGCCGCACTCACGAAATGGAAAGTATACAGTTAAGAGTGGTTACGAGATCCTAACAAGGCCGATGACAGACCAAAATACGGATAATCAACACATAAATACATGGAATAAGAATTGCAGAGAATACTATAAACTTTGGACAGCCAACTGCCCACAAAAAATTAGGCTTTTACTATGGAAAGTCAGTCATCATGGTTTAACCACCTTCAAAGCTCTCCACAGACGAAATATCGCAAACACTGATATCTGCCCAATCTGCAATCAGCACCAGGAATCGACTCAACACTGCATGTTCGAATGCAATGGAGCAAGACAATTCTGGAACCTGCTAGGTGAACACATCAATAGAGGATACATTTCACAAGACCCATATAATGGACTGAGGCTGCCACCACACCCAGTACCAAATACTATATGTCAACCTACTCTTGGACAACGAAATATCGCTAGGAGGACTGCTACAAGGACCAACTATCCTTTCAACCCTCCAAGAAATTTCGACGAGTTCATAAGGAAAGCAGGGACAAAAGAAGAGTTCAATGTATGCTGCTACACCATTTGGAACATTTGGCTGGCAAGAAATGATAGAGTCTACAACAACAAAGTTCAATCACCAAGGAAAATTCTCCAGATTGCTATACTTCTTACCCAAGAATTCGAATGGGCAACAAAACATAAACTACACCATGTCATGGAAGCAGGGCAGTAACAAACAAATAAATACAATGGAAGGACTGCAAGCATTGTATGGGTAAAGTGGTCACCGCCACCAACCAACTGGATGAAAATTAACACTGATGGTGCTAGTAAAACGGAGACGGATGGATCTCCAAAATATGCAGGCGCGGGTTGGATATGTAGGAATACACAAGGAATGGTGGTTATGGCCATGGCTACACCACTTGGTATAGCCACTGCCCTAGTAGCTGAAACCTGGGCCTTCCTGCTGGGAACAAGAATGTCCATCGAAAAAAACTGGGCCCAAATCCACTTTGAGACAGACTCAAAGACGCTGGTTAGCCTAGTCAAGGAAAAAGATGACGAAACAACACCATGGATCATGCACAATATGATCAAGGAAATCCAAAGACATCTTCAACAAATTGGAACATACACTATCTCTCACATCTACAGAGAAATGAACCAAGCTGCAGATGGATTGGAGAACCTTGCGACCCAACAACAACTACATGTAGGAAATAGTGCACACACTCGTGTCTGGGACAACTGCTGTCCGGAATTCCTTAATGTAATTGTAATGAATGATTCGATGGGACATCTGTACCCCAGAGAAGTTCACTGTTGATTAATAATACTGAACCCTCTTTCAAAAAAAAAAATGCATCCTCTAAACAAATCAACTTTCCCTATGCTAAAAATTTCAGTTTTAGTCTTGTTGACTCATATGTTAAGCATTGGGTGAGTCAGAACCCGGATACAATATTTTGTCCTTAGTAATGCTTATACGTTACCATCAATGAATATGCTTGTATGTTAAATCTCACCTCTTCTTGCATTTGATAAGCTAGATTTTGTCATTGATAAGTTGGAGTTGGATTTTACTTTGTGCAGTTTCATTTAGCTATTCGAATTCTGGTAGTGATCTAAGAGGTGATGATGAACATAAAATGTACCGTAAATAAGAAAAAAGGAGCAACATTCAAGTCTAATGGCAATACAGACATTACACCAAACCAAATGAGGTATAATAGTGAGCATTTGAGGTTGTTAGATTTTGGTTTTGTTTTTTGCTCTTTGTGGTTTGAAATCCAGTGGATAAGTTTGCTTGACTGCCTCATCGAGCTTTGAACAACATAAGAAACCTTTGTATTAATGGTCGATGGACCGGAAATAAAGAAGAAACCAAGAAGGGTATTGCAAATCATTTTGAATTAGCTTTTAAAAAAGTTTCTAAAATTCGTCCAAGAATCAAGAACATGTTCCTAAATCATATTGATGAGAATGCAAGTGTATGGTTGGAGAGGCCTTTTAGTGAAGAGGAGGTCAAGAATGCAATCAAGGATTTGGGAGTTTATCGTGCTCCGGGTCCGGATGGGTTTCCTATGAAGTTTTATGTTGTTGGATGGGATTTCTTAAAAGAAGATTTGATGAAGGTTTTTGAAGAATTTCACGACCACAATGTTCTTGATATGTCGTTAAAAAATAATTTCATTGCTCTTATCCCTAAGAAGGCGGTTGTAGAGGAAGTGAAGGATTTCTGGCCTATTAGCCTTATTGGAAGCGTGTACAAAATCATCTCAAAGGTCTTAGCGGAGCGCTTAAAGGTATATCTTCCTACCTTAATCTCACCCTTTCAAGCTAGTTTTATTAAAGGAAGACAAATTCTTGATGGAGTGTTGATAGCGAATGAATGTATTGATTCTAGACTTTGTCAAAAACTCCCGGGGTTGGTTTGCAAGCTTGATTTTGAAAAGGCTTTTGATAATGTGAATTGGAGTTTTCCAAATGAAGTCTTATTCAAAATGGGTTTTGGTGGCATATGGAGAGATTGGATTAGAAATTGTTTAACTTTCTCAAAGTTTTCGGTTCTTGTTAATGGATCGTCTCATGGTTACTTTGGTAGTGAAAAGGGACTCCGCCAAGGCGACCCACTCTCTCCCTTTCTTTTTACTATTGTTGGTGAAGTTTTAAGTTGTATGTTGACCAAAGCACAAGATCTCGATCAAATCTCGGGTTTTTCGGTGAAGGAGGGGGGAACAAAAATAAATCACTTGCAATTTGCCGATGACACTATCATATTTCTTAATGCGTAAGAGAGAAAAAGTTGATGCCTTACGCTAGTTACTTCTTTGTTTTGAGTTAACTTCGGGTTTGAAGATCAATTTCTCAAAGTCTAGTTTATTTGGGTTGCTTTTGAAGAGGGAATCAAAAACTTCGCAAACATGTTGGGTTGCAAGAATGCTACGTTTCCTAACGTCTATCTTGGTCTTCCCTTGGGAGACAAGGTGGGAGGTACGCAAAAATGGGAAAAAATTCTTGAAATTTGTGGAAAAAGAATTTCTTATTGGAATGGGAAGACCCTCGGTAGAGGAGGTAAGTTAACTCTCATTAAAAGTGTTTTGGCTAGTCTCCCAATTTATTATCTCTCCATTTTTCTTGCCCCTTGCTCCATAACGAAGAAAATTGATGGTGAGAGATTTCTTATGGGATGACGATTCTAACAAGAAAAGAGTTCATAACATCAAGTGGAAAATGGTTTCCAAACTAAAATAGAAAGGTGGTCTAGGTATTAGAAGGACCAAGCAAGTGAACTCGGCTTTGCTTAAAAAATGGCGGTGGCGATTTGGTTTGGAGAAAGATGTATTGTGGAGGAAGATTATGGTCGAGAAATTTGGTGAAACACCCACCGGTTGGGAAACTCTCCAACCCAAAGGATCAAAAGGTGGTAGTTTGTGGTTCAATATTTACAAAGAGCTTGAAGATTTTAATAAAAATATAAGATTCAAAATTGGCGGGGGAAACGAAACTAGATTTTAGGAAGATGTTTGGCTTGGTGATAGAAAATTATGCGATATGTTTCCTTTGGCATTTGGAGCCTCAAAACCCAAAGAGTCTGTGGTGACGAATTTGTATGAAGTTAGGGAAGGTGATGTAAGATGGAAATTTATGTCTAGACAAAGATACTCTCAAAATATTTCTAGAGAAGTCTTAGCTATATCAAATCTTCTCGCTTCTATCTCTATTCAAGAAGGTGTGATGGATACCCGAATATGGGTTGGAAGTGATAATGGTCAATATACGATCAAGGGTGGAATTAGAGAAGAATGGGATCAAGATGAGCCGGATTATCCAACCGATAATGTGTGGAGCCATGAGTACCCACACAAAATCAATTTCTTCCTTTGGCTTCTTTCTCATGATCGGGTAATGACGGCGGATAAACTTTTAAGAAGAGGTATGGATGTCTCTAGTGAATGTCGTTTTTGTGAAGAAGATAACGAAACGAGCTCGCATCTGTTCTATGAATGTTGGAGAATCCGGAGAATATGGGATTATTTTGTTGAAGGGTGCCAATTTCGTTGGACATATGACCGTATTGTCACTACATCTATGAAAAATTGGAAGTTTAATTGGGGAGATGAAAGACTTAATCGAATATGGAATAACATCCCGGTTGCTATATGGTGGTGCATATGGATAGAGCGAAATGCAAGAGTCTTTGATAACAAAAAGAAAAGTTTTGCAAGCCTAATTAGAGATATCAAATTACAAGCTTTCTTTTGGGCCAAATCGAATACAAGGATGTTAGGGCTCACAGCAAATATGGTGATCTCTTTATGGGATTCATTATACCGGTCTCCATAATTTTTTGTGGTTTTTTATTTGGGTAGCCGAATCCCCTTTCGGTTCTCCTTTTTGTTGGTTGTAATCATTGGGTTGAGGTACCCCTCTTAAGTGCCTCTTTTCAATGAATTTTCGTATTGACCGATCAAAAAAAAAAAAGTTTGCTTGACTGCCTGATTGTGTTGGTTTTGGTAGGAGTTCTGCTTGTAAAATGGTCCGAACTCTGGTTCAATTGATGCGAACACTGGACCGTATGCCAGAAGAGGTACACAAATTCATTAAGATCTCCATATGGAATTTTTATTAGGTGACCAAATAAGTTGCATGTCTATTAAGTTCATTTTTTTTATTTGTTTCAGCGTACAATTTTGACGAAGCTTCTTTATTATGAGGATGTCACTGTGAGTTTCTTTGGCCTTGTTTACAACAAAGGTATTCGGATTACAGTGACAATCAGAATTTGACTACCATTTGTGACAAACAAGCCATGAAGAGCACTGATCTGTACTGCGTCTGTCAAGGATGAGGTAGTACACAAAAGCTGCAGAATACAAACATTTTGCAAGATGGTCTATAAATGCATACCCATTGCGCGTCTACCAGTATCATAGTCTCATGCACCAAGAGAAGATAAAACAAGGAGGTCTGCAAGAATGGGAAACTAACCTGCAACTCTTTCTTCTCATGATCAGAGTAAGGGTTAGGCCAACCAGAGTCCAGTCAAAAAAAGACTTCATCAGTGAAAGCCTCAGTTCTGAGCCAACCAGATTTGAGAGAAGCCAGTCTCTACAGTGTTGGAAAAACTAGGTTGCAATAGAAGATGAAATAACACAGGAAGAGATTGTTGTACTCCAAACTTTCAAGGCTTATACGATTTCTTTTAGACAATTATTTCTACCCTCCCAATAAATTGGCGATTACAATAGGTATGTGAAATAATGCCTTCAGGATACAATGAAAGCCCTACAGAAAAAATTGAATTCAAGGTTTGTACCCCTTAATCCAATCAAGAACACATGTAAACAAAATTTCTGATAATGCTTTAGAAAGAGAGAAAAAAGAAAAGTTTTTTTCGATTATGTGTTAAACGAGTTTTGGGAGATGCTATTTATCGCATCTGTTGAGAATAGACATCTTTTCACCAACAGGTTTCTCTTCACGAAACGATGAGTCTCTTCATCATCAGACATCAATGACGTCTGTTGGATTCGAAGATTCTGGATATGTTTGTAACTGTCGAAACAGTTACGTACCACCAAAAAAATTCGACCATACGGGGCTACGCCCCCAGGACCTACTGGATAGTTCGGTTGAAAATATTCCAACATTCTCCCCTATTTTCAAAAAACCATAAAACAAAGTTAAAAAACTTTTAAATCAGAGTGAATGCATCACCGAAGTGACTGCCTACGTACCCGAGTGGGATCAAGCCAACATAGTTCAAGCACAATTGAGACTAAGCATCATCGTTGAAATCAACACATAAATGATAGGTATCTTTTGGATTTGAACCTTCACTTAGTGTAAGAAACTCAAAGCCTTATCGAGATTCTATGGTGAAACCAGTCTTGAACCAAGTATCCCTTATGATAAAACCCTAGAGTCTCCACACATATTGATTTCATAAATCATGTGTTCTGCTGAGCAAAGCACATTAATGGCCATGTGCTTATATCCTTGATTCATGAGTCTTCTTTAGAGAACGGTATTCTTCTCTTAGGAAACGGCCTTATTTCCATACTCATATAGGTAAGTCTCGAAGGTGTTTCTGCGATACACCTTTTACTAATCACGAGACTCATTAAGGATTTACATCCATCCTATTTTATTGCAGAACCCAACACTAATTAGAAATGGGAAGTTTTATAGTAGTGCTCCATAATCTACATCCATAACTTGTTGGTACCACGTTGAACCTTGTTTATCTTTTTCAAAACATAGGTTGGGTTTCTGCTATGGGAGATCAAACTTCTTTCACAGACCTTAGTCCCATTTCTTTACTTTTTATTGAAACCACCGAACTTGGTAGACTCTTCGTAAATGGTTCTGCCAAATTCCTCTTTGATTCAATAAAGTTAACCGTAACCACTCCCCTCTTGAGTAGTTGCCTAACCATTTGATGTCCAAGACTTGCATGTCTTGACTTTCCATTATAAGTCTTATTTGAGACATTATAGATGGTAGCTTGATTATCACAATTAATCAAGACCGTCGGAGTTGGCTTCTTCCAAAATGGAATTTCCATAAGTAGGTTCCTAAGCCATTACGCCTCCTTACATGCATCCGTTAAGGCTATTAATTCTGACAACATTGTTGAATCAGAAATACAAGTCTGCTTCTTGGAACTCCAAGACACAGCAGCACCCCCTAATGTAAAGATCCATCCAGATGTTGATTTGGACTTGGCCTCTACATCGTTCTAGTTAGCATTGCTGTACCCTTCCAGTGCAGCGGGATAGCCTTGGTAATGCAAGCCAAAATTCATTGTACCTTTCAAGTAAGCCATAACTCTAGAAACTGCTTTCCAGTGTTCATATCCTGGATTACTTGAGATTCGACATAACACTCCCACGGCTTGGGCTATGTCCGGTCTTGTGTAATGCATAGCATACATAAGACTTCCAATGACACTGGAATACTCAATTTGTGCATGAGTACGTCCGGTGTTCTTCTTTAACTTGATAGTATGGTCTAAAGGAGTAGGTCTTTTGGATTGTCATCAAAGTGACCATACTTCTTGAGAAATTTCTCAATATAATGAGATTGGGTTAAAGCCAACTCATTTCCCTTTCTTAGGATCTTAATTCCCAAGATTACATCAGCCTCTCCTAAATCCTTCATATCAAAGTTAGAGCTAAGAAACTTCTTTGTTTCTTCCACAACAGATATGTCAGATCCAAAAATAAGCATATCATCAACATACAAGCAGAGAATTACACATCCAGAACTATCATGCTTACTATAGATACATTTATCCGCATCGTTCACCACAAAACCACTTTGTCAAACTTCTCATGCCATTGCATGAGAGCTTGCTTCAAGCCATAAAGAGATTTTACTAACTTGCAAACCTTCTTTTCTTGGCATGGCAATATGAAACCTTCAGGTTGTTCCATATATATTTCTTCTTCCAAATATCCATTTAGGAAGGCGGTTTTGACATCCATTTGATGAATAATTAACTTGTGAATAGAAGCAAGTGCTATTAAAAAACGAATAGATGAGATGCGAGCAACAGGAGCATATGTATCAAAGTAATCAATTCCATGTCTTTGCTTATAACCCTTAGCAACTAATCTGGCTTTGAACTTATCAATGGAACCATCGGCATTCATCTTTCTCTTGAAAATCCATTTACATCCAATAGGCTTTACGCCCGGAGGTAAATCACAATATATCCAAGTATCGTTGGTCAAAAGAGAGTTCTTTTCATCATTGAAAGCCTCTTTCCAAAAACTAGCATATTTGGAACTCATAGCCTCAGCATAAGTTTTAGGGTCATCATCAACATGCATAACATATTTGGTAACACTAAGAATTCTATTCTTATTACCTTCTACAAGATATGTTATAAAGTCTGGACCAAAATTTTTCTCTATTCTTGCTCTCTTACTCCTTCTAGGTTCGATATCTTCTATGGGTTCAGAAGTATCCTCCATATCTCGAGTAGGAACAGAATGATCATCATTCTCATTAGTCTCTTCAGATTCTAGACTAGGTAACAATAAGTTCTCCATGGGTTGCATTTGAGAACTGTTCCTATTTAAGTTCTCAAAGAATTCCACATCTACAGATTCTATAATCTCAAAAGTGTCAAGGATTAAAAATCTGTAGGTGATACTATTAAGAGAGTATCCCACAAAAGCACATTTATAAGCCCTGTTTCCCAGTTTTGGTCTTTTAGGATCAGGCTTTCGAACATATGCTAAGCAACCCCGGACTTTAAGTCTCTTCAAGTTTGGTTTCCTCTTAAACCACAATTCATAAGGAGAAACATTCTTCTTTTTCAAAGGAACTCTATTCAAAATATAACATGCAGACTACATAGCTTCACCCCACAAAGAATTAGGCAGACTAGAACTTATAAGCATGCAATTAACCATATCAATCAAAGTTCTATTTTTCCTTTCAGCCACACCATTTTGTTGAGGTGTATAAGTTGCAGTAAATTGATGAATTAAACCATGCTCTTGACAAAAGAATTTAAATTCATTAGGAAAATATTCACCACCACGATCAGAACGTAAAATCTTAATTTTCAGTCCTAATTGTGTCTCTACTTCTACTTTGTATATTTTGAATATGTCAAAAACATCATCCTTAGATTTCATCAAATATGTATAAGCATATCTAGTACTATCCTCTATAAAAGTGACATAATACTTATTTCCACCACGAGTGGCGAGAACCATGCAAATCACCCACATCACTTTGTGTACTAATTCAAGTAAGGAAGAATTTCGTACTACGACTGATGGGAAATTCTAGTTATCTTTGCTTGCACACATATTTCACATTTAGAAGCATGATCAAAATTGCAATCAGAAATCAAACCTAATCGTTTCATGTTTCTAAGAGAACCATAATTCACATGACCAAACCTAGCATGCCATAAATTAACAGAGTCAACATTATAAGCGAGAACCATTATTTATTAAATTAAGCTTAATCATCCCATTACAAGCATATCCTTGTCCAACAAACACACCATTTTTGGAAAATACAAACTTATTAGACTCATAAGTCGTCTTGAATCCGACCTTCATAACAAGGTCATTAGGAAACAAGGTTCTTTACAATGTCGGGGACATGTAACACATTAGTAAGAGTAACAGTCTTTCCGAAGTAAACGAGTTCAACGGTGCCTTTCCCAATGACTTTCTTTGTGTTGGCCGTTTGCGGAGACAACTTCGTTTCCTTCTCCACTAACCGGTTCGTATGTCTTGTAAAGATTTCTATCCTTACTGAGATATGGCCGGTTTGCACCATTGTCGTACCACTATCCACCCCGGTTTCAAAGCATGACATTGGCGGCTTGCACCACGATCACAAGTTTGTCATCGACCATATTTGCCTCCTTTTTCTGGTTCTGCTGTTGTTTCTTTTTGAGACGACAGTCACGAGCAAAATGGCCGGGTTTGTCACAGAAGTAGCAATTGCCCTTCTTCTTACTCTTCTTGTTGGGATGATGCTTCTTAAACTGAGTATCATTCTTAGGTTTCAAGGAATTCGGTGTCTTAGATTCTTCTACGCTATTCACCTTAGAATGGTTTTCAGACTGTGGATTATCCTTAAGTTCTCGTTTACGAGAGTCCTCTTCTATTCGAAGATGACGCTGTAAAGCCTCTAAATCATAGTCAGTCTCGGCATGCTTAAGTTTCTTCTTATAACCATTCCAAGAAGGGGGAAGACGAGAAATAATAACCCCGACAACAAACGCAGAAGGAAGATCAATTCCAGCATCCTTAAGATGATTAACAATGAGTAAAAGTTCACTGACCTGGGCAATGATTGACTTACTGTCAACCATCTTAAAATCCATGAAGTTGCAAGTCAGGAATTTCTTGTTGCTTGCTTCAGAAATCTTGTATTTATTGTCAAGCGCAGTCCATAATTCCTTTGCAGTCGCAATACTCCGATGTGCATTATAAACAGGAGTTTCCAGGGCATTCAAAATATGACCACGACACATGAAATCATCTTCCTGACGCTTCTTTCGTTTGGTAATCAAATCAAGAGTATCTTTGTCTGATGGTGCAGGAATCGCCTCCAATCCATCTTCAAGTATGTACCACAACTTGATGGTGATCAGAAAAAACTTCACAGTCTCTTGCCAACGAGTAAAATTTTCGCCATCAAAACGTTCCAGTCGAGTCAGGGTTTGGTTCATCACTTGCAGGGATTGTGCAGTAGCATTCGAAGTTAAAGATTCACCCTCCATTGCCAGAAACTAATTGTCTAAAACTGTTGGAAAAACTGGGTTGTAATAGAAGATGAAATAACACATGAAGAGATTGTTGTACTCCAAACTTTCAAGGCTCATACGATTTCTTTTAGACAATTATTTCTACCCTCCCAATAAATTGACGATTACAACAGGTATGTGAAATAATGCCTTCGGGATACTATGAAAGCCCTACAACAGAAATTGAATTCAAGGTTTGTACCCCTTGATCCAATCAAGAACACATGTAAACAAAATTTCTGATAATGCTTTAGAAAGAGAGAAAACAGAAAAGGTTTTTTTGATTATGTGTTAAACGAGTTTTGGGAGATGCTTATTTATAGAGGTTTTCGCATCTGTTGGGAATAGACATCTTTTCACCAACGAGGTTTCTCTTCACGAAACGATGAGTCTCTTCATCATCGGACATCAATGACGTCGTTGGATTCGAAAGATTACGGATATGTTGTAAGCGTCGAAGCGATTCGTACCACCAAAAAATTCGACCACGGCACTGGGGGCTACGCCCCCCAGGACCCCCTGGATAGTGCAGTTGAAAATATTCCAACATACAGGTACTCATTATAAACAGTTCCTTATCGGGCTTGCAAGTAGCACAAAGATTAAAATCATATTGAAAAAAAGTACAACAATGGATATATCCCTTAAAATGTGAAAACTTTGAACCGGAAACACAACAATGGATTTACAAGCACACATCTTGAATTTCTTTTTCCCTAGGATTCATGAACCCTTTGGGAATC
>JAJJWW010007493.1:0-76222 GCA_023531295.1 Papaver armeniacum
AAAATAATAACAAAGATATTATAAGATAAACAAACACATAACCACAATACAAGATATACTCGGTTTACCTTTGAAGGTTATATACACGATCAACAACACCAGAATTACAATGATGTTCTTCACAAGGAAGACCCAAAGAACCCAAGACGTATTCAAGAACCCCATTCAAACACCTTAGAAATTCACCTCTAAACATTCTCAAAACGTTCTTACATTTAACTCGGACATCTATCCCCATGGATGATAACAGAGGAGACACGAGAGAAGGCCTATAATCCATACCACACACTAGCACTCCGAAAACCTCTTTCAAACTAGTTCTTTCACACTGATATTAACCCTCACGATAACACTCAATATTTCAGTAAAAAAGACTAACAACCCAAACACAAGGTTTTACCACTTTTTTCATCCACTCCAATTCTAGTCTTTTACAAAAAGACACAAACTTAATCCAATTAATATTTGTCTTTTGGGAATGGGAAATTCATAAATGTTTCCTAACTGAATTAGGAAACCCGTCTCAGTGTGGAAACTAACAAACAACAACCAACTGTTTTTCCTTGCACATTATTACATTATAATGAAAATAACAAAAGAAACAACATCAAGCGATTGGATGATTACACACCTTTGCAACTCAGCTATACATGATTCAAGCATTTGCTTAAGCTCTTTCCTTTTGCTTCTTGGCAGCAGTGGAAGTACTAAAATTAGTCTTCAACCTCACATTTGCTTGTCCAAACTCCAGAGATGCCTTGAATCCTGAATTGTTATCCAATCCAGGGCATTGGTGGTCACAGTGATTCACCTCACAAGCTCCAGCTGAGGCAGACGGCCGGGGCATATGTTGAGGAATGACACCAATCCCGTTTGTGGGAGTTTTATAAGGAAATGATCTGACTTCTCCTTTTAATCCTTTCCCCTAATGTCTAAAAGTAGACACTTGAACCTTGCTACCTCTTGCTCAAGAGCAACTAGTCCCTGCATTCTTTTTAACAACTGCTGATTTACGATCCTCATTCTGTTAAGCTCATCCTCTATTGAAGCTTGCCGGGCTTTCTTCTTTCCCGATACTTACGTAAACCGACTCTCTATTCCCATGTTGGCGTTTTTTGGGTTTTTTGTCATCAGATTCATATGTTCCCTCAGCAGTTTTTTTTTTCTGCCGCCGGAAGGTTTTTGGTGCCGAAATTGATATAATTCTGTGAGTGTGGTAATTCGGACATACCTTGTTCGGTTTGGTTGGAAGTACTATTGGTATGATTACTTCCATGAGTATGATCGAGGATATCATTGAAAAAACAACTATCCATTGCACAACTGCTCATTAGTTGACGTTCCATATTCTTTAAGACTTGGTTCGAGAAATCAAACTCTCCATCATCCATGAATTAATAACCAAACTCAGAAACTCCCGAACTCTATAATGAGTTCGATAATTCCAGTCAAGAGTTCTATAGCTACCGAAGTTGGAAGGTAAAAACCCTGCAAAATTATGAAAGAGCATATTTTTTTGATCAATTATGAAAAGAGCATATAGGGTCAAATTTGAGATCATTATGCAAGCAACCTTAATAAAATTCAATAAGTATAAGGATCGACCAAATCATCAAATAACGAACACTCTAATGAATCAAAACAATTTTTACAAAGCGAAACCAATGATTGCAACAATTTGAAAGTGAAGGGTTGTTACCTCCTCGTAAAACAATGAAAGAGAAACTATGAAGAGAGGGAGTTGAATCCGTCCGTACTTCAAGTCAAACAAAAACAAAGATACAGAGATGCTTAAGGAAATTTTGATTTTAGGGGTTGTGATAAGATGCACAAGCCTTTTAGTGCACGACGGTGTATGATCTTCTGTCACATCCTGATTACTATTAAGATGAAAAATATAAGATTAAATGCCCATCACCAAGAAAACAAAAGGTCAAGAACATACTACATCGCCCTGAGTGAATAAATGACAAACATAGTGTACCATTTCTATCATTTTTCTATTTAAGATTTATCACTTTCGTTTTACTTTTTACCATCTGGGACGTGTCACTCTTACACTGGAGTACTTCCAGCATTCTGTGAAGCACAGTAATATCACTATCCCATTTTGAAGTGGTACCAGAGATGGCCACACATCGAACACACTTTTAGATTTTTCCTATGTATATATATTTAATTAGATTCTAGCAAGAGCAGTGTACCGAAAAATCAAACGACTTTATATCTAGGTCTACTATCGGAGAGAAAGGAATATGTTCTATATATGTCGACATTCGCATTTCGATCTCACGTTGGCACATGCCCTCCCAGAAGGTATTAAAAAGCAATAGTTATGAGTCTGACAACTTAAACTAGTTGTCTTTTACTAAAAATATTGAATGGTACGTGATAACAAACACTACTAATGGAGTTATATGATAATTAAGAATATTTCTATACCCTAAACTGGATTAATTTAGGTTTCATTTGTGGGTACAAAATATCGCACACTCGTTTTATATGCGAAGTAACTCCGTAAGTAGTAAGCCAACACGGCCGCGTACAACGTATCCAAGATGATGAACCAGGTGACGTCACCTAATCACGATTAAAGTGTGAAGATCTATGCGGCAGTGAAGAAATCGTGCGGCAACAGTAAACTCCTATGCGACGGTGACGCACGTCAGATCGAAATAAGGGGCTTTATTAGTTGTCATCCACTATGTAAACTCCTATATAAGGAGCCAATCGTCTTTGTAAAAGAGGGAGATCTTTTGAGATAGCCGAGATAAGATATTTAGGAGAGAGAAAGATTATTTGTTTCCCAGGTTAGGGTTTTCACATAACTTTGTATTTGATTTAAAGATTTAATAAAAGTTCTTGAGATTCTTACGATGGTTTCTTAGATTGTTCTATAGATTTTACTAAGGGTGTAGTTGTGAGATTTCTTGCAACTACATTTTGGCGCTAGAAATCAGCTCGGAATGATGTACCCTGTTGGTGAATTTCTTTAAAAACAAGCCTAAACTTTTTCATAGTTTTTCATTGCTCTTTTAACAATCTTTGAGAGTTTAAAATTTAGATCTAAAAGATTCAACCAAAAGTTTTATCTTAGAAAAACAATTTTCATTAGTAAAGTTTTCAGTTCATTAGTTCGTCAAGAGAAGGTATTGTTTTAAGAAATTTAGTGAAGTTATTGATTCCGCACAGATGGACGAAAGAGGTAACAAAGAACGGATCCAACGAGAAGAAAAATTATAGAAGCAAGGTAGATATTAAAACACAAAGCAAACAAATGGAAGCAAGAAGGATCGTCGAGAAAACAGTTAAGGTGGAGTATACGGTGTAACTCAATAACAAAAATGGCTATCAATGATTTTCACGCAGAATCACGGGGAAAAATACACAAGCGCGATTTTGAAGGAAGGAAAATCATGATGGTGGAAAAATATCTCCCTTGAAGGAGTGGGAAAAGCGAGAAGATAACATTCGGTGAGATGAGATAATGGAAGAAAATTTAAGAGACGGATCCTGGTGGTTACGATGGCAGAATGAAAGGAAAGAAATGAAAACACGAAAACATCGGAAGAATGAGCGATAGATAGAACCTTGGTAGACACGGGTAGTTCGGTAGATATCTTGTTTTACCAATGTTGATGGTGGTTTTTAGACAAGGGGTAAAATCGTAAAACCCCATGACCTAGTGTTACCCGCAACACATTAACTAAGAGCATTTAACTCAGGTGTAAACAATTAATAGGGGTATTTTTTCAAAATACCATATTAGGGTTTTCAACACAGAACCCTAATTCCAAAACCAAGCCGCACCCTGCGCACCATGGCAACAATGCCAAACCAAGCCGCATATCGCGCACCATGGCAACAATGCCAAACCAAGCGCACCCTCGCGCACCATGGCAACAATGCCAAACCAAGCCGCACCTCGCACACCATGGCAACAATGCCAATCCAAGCCGTGATATCATGCGCACCATGGCAACAATGCCAAACCAAGCCGCATATCGCGCACCATGGCAACAATGCCAAACCAAGCCGCACCCCGCGCACCATGGCAACAATGCCAAACCAAGCCGCATACTGCGCACCATGGCAACAATGCCAAACCAAGCCGCATACTGCGCACCATGGCAACAATGCCAAACCAAGCCGCACCCTGCGCACCATGGCAACAATGCCAAACCAAGACGCATACTGCGCACCATGGCAACAATGCCAAACCAAGCCGCATACTGCGCACCATGGCAACAATGCCAAACCAAGCCGCATACTGCGCACCATGGCAACAATGCCAAACCAAGTCGCACCCTGCGCACCATGGAAACAAGGCCATATTTCCAAGCCGCTATGCCTTTGGCCCACGCCAAATATAGCGCCCTAGGCTTGCAAGACTTGCAACTAGGTCAACATGGCCGTACGTGCCATTGGCACATGCCAACGCGTATCACAGGCCATATTTCCAAGCCTCTATGACTTTGGCCCACGCCAAATATAGCGCCCTAGGCTTGCAAGACTTACAACTAGGTCAACATGGCCGCACGTGCCATTGGCACATGCCAACACGTCATGAGCCATATTTCCGAGCCGCTATGCCTTTGGCCCACGCCAAATATAGCGCCCTAGGCTTTGCAAGACTTGCAACTAGGTCAACATGGCCGCACGTGCCATTGGCACATGCCAACACGTATCGCAAGGCCATATTTCCAAGCCGCTATGCCTTTGGCCCACGCCAAATATAACGCCCTAGGCTTGCAAGACTTGCACTAGGTCAACATGGCCTACGTGCCATTGGCACATGCCAACACGTATCGCAGGCCATATTTCCAAGCCGCTATGCCTTTGGCCCACGCCAAATATAGCGCCCTAGGCTTGCAAGACTTGCAACTAGGTCAACATGGCGTCGTGCCATTGGCACATGCCAACACGTATCGCGAGCCATATTTCCAAGCCGATATGCCTTTGGCCCACGCCAAATATAGCCCCTAGGCTTGCAAGACTTGCAACTAGGTCAACATGGCCGTAACGTACAATTGGCACATGCCAACACGTATCGAGAGCCATATTTCCAAGCCGCTATGCCTTTGGCCACGCCAAATATAGCGCCCTAGGCTTGCAAGACTTGCAACTAGGTCAACATGGCGTCACGTGCCATTGGCACATGCCAACACGTACGCAGGCCATATTTCAAGCCGCTATGCCTTTGGCCCACGCCAAATATAGCGCCCTAGGCTTGCAAGACTTGTAACTAGGTCAACATGGCCGTACGTGCCATTGGCACATGCCAACACGTATCCCCGTCAGCCATATTTCCAAGCCGCTATGCCTTTGGCCCACGCCAAATATAGCGCCCTTAGGCTTGCAAGACTTGCAACTAGGTCAACATGGCCAGTACATGCCATTGGCACATGCCAAACACACACATTTGGTAGCCTAACTTGCAAACGTGCAACCTACCACCAAGGCATTCCGCACATGCCATTGGCACATGCCAAACACACACGCTGGTAACCTAACTTGCAAACCGACTGGCAACCTACCACCAAGGCATTCCGCACATGCCATTGGCACATGCCAAACACACACGTTGGTAGCCTAACTAGCAAACCGTGCAACCTACCACCAAGGCATTCGCACATGCCATTGGCACATGCCACATCGTCCCTAGCGGCACCACTTGCACGCAAGATGCAACCAACACTCGAGACATCAACACAAGCGGGGATGCTTTAGGTTTTGGTTTGGCGGTCTGACATGCGGCGTACACTACGCTCACATTAAGAAAGCGTGAAAAGGAATAAAGCGGTCAAATAAAAAGGAAATAATGGTGAAAACGTTTTCACCCATTAACACCATGCGGTTACCACCTCCTCCCATTATTTCACCCTTTACTCTCTTCCTTCATGAGGTCGTAAGTCGTTTCAAATCTCGACTTGTATAAATAGGTCTTACCTATTTCCACCCAGACAACAAGTCTCGGTCGGAGAAAAATACTACACTCTCGAAAGGCAAATTTGCAAGCTCTCCCAAAAGCTTCCACCTCTTGCAAGCTCCCAAGCTTTCACTTTACGATACAAGTCGAGATACTACTCTCCTGCATTATTCTGGCCTCAACACTTTTCTTTGCTTCCCTCCCCAAATCAACCCTTCTCCTCCACTTTGTGACCGTAAAGCAAGTCTGGAGCAGCCATTTCTTGGTTTAGGCCGGACTTATGCAGATTGATCTCTCGAATCTATAAAGTGCTCACGTGCAGCACATTTGTTTAGGGTTTGAACCGGTTTCTCACTCACCTACCGAATTTACCGAAATCGGCGAAACGATTTTTACCCATAAACAATTGGCGACCACGTGGGAGGATTGATCTATCGGCTACAATGTCGGTATCGATCTCGTTCTTGACCGGATATCAAGATGGTAGGGAAGGCGACTCAATCCGACGCAACTACAGACAACGATTTACCAGTTGAAAAACTACACTTGAAAAGCGGGCACTCGTTAAAGATGCTACAGCAATTGGGGACTTGTGACTGGTCAGACTCAACTACCGAGTTGACAACCCAGGGGGTTATGGGTTGTTTAAAACTACACCAGAAAGTTGGAAACTCGCTGAATACGCTACCAAAGCAATTGGGGACTAATCGGCGATGCTACCAAAGAAGGCCTTTTTTACACGGAGAGGGGCGTGTTCACAAAAACCTATGAAGTGAGTAAATTTAGATTTTGCACAAGATATACGATCTATTTTTAGGTCCTTAGTAAAACCGTCATACTACACGAGTCTTGTGCCTATTGCTAGCACGCACTTTCATAAAAGCAATATTCCTTTCCCAAAACATAATCGAGTCATATTATCAAAACCATTCATCCCGAAATAATCCAATACCCTAAAAAGCTACCATTTGTCTATCAAGGTCAAGTTTTGAACTGGACATCCAATATGTTTTTCAAAAAAAAAAAAAAACCTAAATGAAAGTTTAACGGAGAAACGTTCAGGAAAATCATCCAACGGAAGTCTGCTCTTTTGGAGAAAGTCAACCGCATCTTCAAGAGCCGCTCTCTTCATAGTCAACATCTTGGAAAGCTTTTGAGTTCCATCTCCCTGTCGTGCAATCTCCTCGGCGGAAAGGCTTTCGATTTTGCATCTTTCAACTTTTGGATCTCGGCAAGGCCTTCGACAAACCACGAAGTGTTGAACTCCTTTCTACGCACACGTCGCGATGGTGCTCCCGTCGGCAATAACGTCTTCAGAAACGGTGTGACCGGTTACCTCACGCATGTCCTCAATGGAAGATAAAGCCTCTTCCACACGCTTAACCAGCGCAAATCGACTAGTAACCTTCTTGGTTGTAGCCATATGTCCGTGCTTCTCCCAGATTCTGGTGTACAACGCCTCATGCTTAGTCGGCAAGACTTAAGCCGCCAACCAAAGACATGACTGGATAAGGAACCAAGTACGGGGGATCAAAAATGGCGCCCGCACTGGCCTCACTACTCGCGGAGGGTCTTCTTCCATGTCTACGACAGCAACCATCAGAGAATCATCCAGATTTGAACCACATCCGTGCCGGCAATTGGCTAACGCCCATCTCCAAGTCGGCGGTGGTCACCAAAGGCAAGTTTTCGTGCGGCTCTACCCTTTAATCATCCTCCGAACCGGATTCTTCCTGCGAACTTGAGTCGATATTTCCCAAAAGAGGAAACAAAAGAAGAAAGAAAAGAAGTGCGAAAACTCACCGAACCACTTCCAAACAGAACCGTGCCGGTCTTTCATAGGAGGAATCACTCTCACTTGAACCCTCTTCTCTCTCTCGACTCATCATCGCTATGAGAAGGCTCAATCTCTTTGGAGTTCTTTGAAGAAATTGTCGTCTCTGGCAACGTGCAAGAGCAAAGCAAAAGCATTAACACTACCGAAGCCCTGAAGGAAACAAGACACATATTCTCATTGAAATTCACGTGTTTTGAGACAAACCAATGAAGAGGCGACACATACAGTTATTGGAAGAAGCCAGAAAGACACAAGAGCCGTGGGAGGATCTTGTGAAACCGTCCAAAACCCGCCAAAGACGATTCTTCGTTCTCCGTTCTCCGTTCCTTGGCCAGGGGGCTTTAGAATCGCTAGGCAACTTTCGCTTGGGATCTCTCAACATTGGATACTCCTTGAGCTGGCTGGGAAGGTTTGCAGCGAACGTTTTCCACCACGTTATTCACAAAATCTCGGATCATAGTAAACTCGTCGCACCAAAACTCATTATAGCCGAAGGTCGTCGGAAGTTACTCTTCCCATTTGAAAGAAGGAAAGACGGATACCCGGATTAAGGGCATCAAGCGTCAAGGGCGACACGCAATGAATCCTTAGGATCCGTAGGTAAACAAGAGGCACCCCTTGATCGAAACCCATGTGACGAGCAAGACGGCCAATATTGTAAGCGGCTATCCTGGAAAGACCCCACGAAGAAAGAAGCGGCATATAACCCAAGCATGACTTTGAATGAACGGGTTTTCACCAACGCTCAAATCGTCATGAGAAGACAAAGACATGAGCGGGCGAAGCAAAAGTGTCAATTTGAGTCACCGACTTATGGGGCCCCCATGGACGAAAATTGATTTCATGCAACTTATCAAGAAAACTAACCAAGCTCACGCCAACTCTTGGCCGCTGTTCACCCATCGAAGAATTCGGGAGCCACCCCAACTCACGGAAGCGAAGGCAACGGTTTGGAGCATACTTCTCAAAGTGCTCCCATAGACAGACTTGCGAGAAAAGCAACGTGCACATATGAATCCACTTTCATGAAACCATTGAAACTCGCATGTTCGCAACTAGGTGATCCGGATGCATACGGGGAACCAAGGAATAGCTTGCCAATGGGAAGAACTTCACCCTTTGCCAACTTCACAAGAATCGCTAACAACTCTGGTCTTATTCCCTTCTTGCCGAACCGTCATCAAAAATGTCTCTAGACAACTGTGGAGAGCCAAAAATGCTGCGACATGAAGATCGCTTTCTGCATTCGGGCTCCAACTCGTCCAGGAAACCATTGAGATATCCACCAACCGTAAGGGCACCTTTCGTCCTCTTCCGGCAGAGTCCTTCGACTTCGCAATGGAGTCTTTCCGAGCGAAATCCCCAACTTAGCGGCAAGGTCATCACGCATCTTCACCTCACTTTCGGATAATTGGATTTTAAGATTCCCGATTCTGGGAAGATTCAAAGAAGAGAGCCACACTCTCCAAGGAGAAAGTTATCTCTAGCCCCATCTACATATGATTGTATGGGTGTCCGAACACCATCTGGGAGATGAAAGCAACCAAGCTTTGGGATATCCTTCCTAATCTGGAGATCTCAAGTCTTGATGACATCAATGACTGCGCTCGAGTCAAGTTGGTATTTATATGCTCCTTGCTCACCATGAACTCAACCCATCTATCAAAAGAACGCAATGGGCTTTGACACATCCACGAAGTCAATGTTGGAAGAAGAATATACCCCTTTATGAAGACAGAACCGAATGGTGCTCTGAGTGGGCGAACCGAACGTGTCTTCCTTTCATCCTCACCACCGGTTAGCAAAATTGCACGAAACCGGGTGATTCTTCCGAGAAGCGAGGCGAGGGCTCTAGTGAAGAATTCATCATCGTGTTCGGTTTGGAATTATGAGCATCCCTCGACGAAGTGAAATGTGGTTCGGAGGTAACATCTTATCGAATTCCTTCATAACAATTTGGTAATAAGATATCTGCACAAAACAAAGCGGGAGAAAGACGAAGTTATCTCCACGACACATAATCGTACCCAAAAAAAAAAAAAAGGGGGAAGGAGGACGTATTTTATTCGGGTTCAAGACTATATACACGAGTATTTTATTCGGGTTCAAGACTATATACGCCAGTATTTTTCTTGAGTTCGAGACTATATACGCAACATTCTATACGGGTACAAGTGTGTCTAAGTATCCTTCTTCGGGTTCAAAATATATATGGAGCATTTTTCTATTGGTTCAAAAAGCTGCGCGCGTGGTACTTCTTTCAAGAAGCAAAAATCATATATACAATATTCTCCTGCGGGTTCGAAGTCATATGAAGCGTATACACGGTATTCTTCTTCGAGATCCATACGAGAGTTCTCTACGGGTTCGAAATACACATGCGGTGTTTCAGTGCAGGCTCAAATACGCCTACGAGTATCGTTCTTCGGGTTCATAATTATATACGGAGCATCCTCTACGGGTTCAAAATACACACACGATATTTTCTTCGAGGGTTCAAATATTTCTTTCAGGACCGAAAATTCATATATGCAATATTTCCTACGGGTTCAAAACAATATATGCAGTATTCCCTTGGTTGCATACATACAATATTTTCTACAAGAGGCACGCCAAGGAATCATATGCAAGGATTGTGGAAGCGCCTACTCTTAAGGTTTACACCTACGTGAAAAAAAAAAAAAAAAGAGAGAGAGAAAAGTACTCAAGACATGCGGGAAGTGGTTTCTCTTTGCCGCTAGTATGAAAAGAGGAAAGAATAAAGCGCAGGATGGGGAGAAAGGGGCTTTATATATATATACATATAGGCGTGAAGACTTTGAAATAGGAAGGATTTCCCTTTCACCAAAATCACGCGTGTAAGCTTCTGGGCCCACAAAGGGTGCGACTTCCCAATGCCGCCCAAGTCACGCACCTGCAAGCACGGTTTCCAAGTTGCACCGGCCCCACCAATTGCGCCGACCTCCCAATGGTCGCACAAGTCACGCTTTCACGCAAGCACGCAAGACTTCCACACTTTGACAAGTCAGGTCCCACCAACTAGCACACTCACCTTCCCAACTCATGCCAACTTCCCAGCGTCGCCCAAGCTGCACGCCCCACCAATTGTGCCAGCCACCCGATTTGTGCAAAACTACCCGAGGCATGGATTCCAAATCCTATTTATAAAAGGTGGACAAGCCTCCTTCAATTTTCCTTACGTTTTGGCACTTTGTTAATAGTTTGTCACCATCTTATGCTTACCTCGCAACAAAGCCCCTGTTCCGAGCTAAGCGGGGAGTTAATGTTGATGGTGGTTTTTAGACAAGGGTAAAATCGTAAAACCCCATGACCTAGTGTTACCGTAACACATTAACTAAGAGCATTTAACTCAGTGTAAACAATTAATGGGGTATTTTTCAAAATACAGATTAGGGTTTTCAACACGGAACCCTAATTCCAAAACCAAGCCGCGCCTGCGCACCATGGCAACAATGCCAAACCAAGCCGCATCTTCATGCGCACCATGGCAACAATGCCAAACCAAGCCGCACCCTGCGCACCATGGCAACAATGCCAAACCAAGCCGCATCTGCGCACCATGGCAACAATGCCAAAACCAAGCCGCATAATCGCGCACCATGGCAACAATGCCAAACCAAGCCGCACCCTGCGCACCATGGCAACAATGCAAATCAAGCCGAATCTCGCGCACCATGGCAACAATGCCAAACCAAGCCGCATATTGCGCACCATGGCAACAATGCCAAACCAAGCCGCACCTGCGCAACCATGGCAACATTGCCAAAACCAAAGCCGCATCTTTGCGCACCATGGCAACAATGCCAAACCAAGCCGCATACTCTGCGCACCATGGCAACAATGCCAAACCAAGCCGCACCTCGCGCACCATGGCAATAATGCCAAACCAAGCCGCACCCTGCGCACCATGGCAACAAGGCCATATTTCCAAGCCGCTATGCCTTTGGCCCACGCCAAATATAGCGCCCTAGGCTTACAAAACTTGCAACTAGGTCAACATGGCGTACGTGCCATTGGCACATGCCACGCGTATCATGAGCCATACAGCCGCTATGCCTTTGGCCCACGCCAAATATAGCGCCCTAGGCTTGCAAGACTTGCAACTAGGTCAACATGGCCGTACGTGCCATTGGCACATGCCAACACATATCGCAGCCATATTTCCAAGCCGCTATGCCTTTGGCCCACGCCAAATATAGCGCCCTAGGCTTGCAAGACTTGCAACTAGTCAACATGGTAAATACGTGCCATTGGCACATGCCAACATATCATGCCATATTTCCAAGCCGCTATGCCTTTGGCCCACGCCAAAAATAGCGCCCTAGGCTTGCAAGACTTGCAATTAGGTCAACATGGCCGTACGTGCCATTGGCACATGCCAACACGTATCATGAGCCATATTTCCAAGCCGCTATGCCTTTGGCCCACGCCAAATATAGCGCCCTAGGTTTGCAAGACTTGCAACTAGGTCAACATGGCCGTACGTGCGTATCATGCGAGCCATATTTCCAATTTCCACTATGCCTTTGGCCCCACGCCAAATATAGCGCCTAGGCTTGCAAGACTTGCAACTAGGTCAACATGGCGTCACGTGCCATTGGCACATGCCAACACGTACGCAGCCATATTTCCTAGCCGCTATGCCTTTGTCCCACGCCAAATATAGCGCCCTAGGCTTCGCAAGACTTGCAACTAGGTCAACATGGCCGCACGTGCCATTGGCACATGCCAACAGCGTATCGCGAGCCCGTATTTCCAAGCCGCTATGCCTTTGGCCACGCCTTAAATATAGCGCCCTAGGCTTGCAAGACTTGCAACTAGGTCAACATGGCCGTACGTGCCATTGGCACATGCCAACACGTATCGCAGAGCCATATTTCCAAGCCGCTATGCCTTTGGCCCACGCCAAATATAGCGCCCTAGACTTACAAGACTTGCAATTAGGTCCACATGGCCGTACGTGCCATTGGCACATGCCAACACGTATCGCAGCCATATTTCCCAAGCCGCTATGCCTTTGGCCCACGCCAAAATAGCGCCTAGGCTTGCAAGACTTGCAACTAGGTCAACATGGCCGTGCGTGCCATTTGCACATGCCAACACGTATCGCAGCCATATTTCCAAGCCGCTTATGCCTTTGGCCCACGCCAAATATAGCGCCCTAGGCTTGCAAGACTTGCAACTAGTAGGGTCAACATGGCCGTACGTGCCATTGGCACATGCCAACGCGTATCACGGCCATATTTCCAAGCCGCTATGCCTTTGGCCCCACGCCAAATATAGCGCCCTAGCTTGCAAGACTTACAATTAGGTCAACATGGCCGTACGTGCCATTGGCACATGCCAACACGTATCGCAGCCATATTTCGAGCCGCTATGCCTTTGGCCCACGCCAAATATAGCGCCTAGGCTTGGCAAGACTTGCAACTAGGTCAACATGGCCGTACGTGCCATTGGCACATGCCAACACGTATCGCAGGCCATATTTCCAAGCGCTATGCCTTTGGCACGCCAAATATAGCGCCCTAGGCTTGCAAGACTTGCAACTAGGTCAACATGGCCGTACGTGCCATTGGCACATGCCAACACGTGTCATGAGCCATATTTCCAAGACGCTATGCCTTTGGCCCACTCCAAATATAGCGCCCTAGGCTTGCAAGACTTGCAATTAGGTCCACATGGCCGTACGTGCCATTGGCACATGCCAACACGTATCGCAGGCCATATTTCCAAGCCGCTATGCCTTTGGCCCACGCCAAATATAGCGCCTTAGGCTTGCAAGACTTGCAACTAGGTCAACATGGCCGTACGTGCCATTGGCACATGCCAACACGTATCGCAGGCCATATTTCCAAGCCGCTATGCCTTTGGCCCACGCCAAATATAGCGCCTAGGCTTGCAAGACTTGCAACTAGGTTAACATGGCCGTACGTGCCATTGGCACATGCCAACACGTATCGCAGGCCATATTTCCTAGCCGCTATGCCTTTGGCCCACGCCAAATATAGCGCCCAGGGCTTGCGGAAGACTTGCAACTAGGTCAACATGGCCGTACGTGCCATTGGCACATGCCAACGCGTATCGCGAGGCCATATTTCCAAGCCGCTATGCCTTTGGCCCACGCCAAATATAGCGCCCAGGCTTGCAAGACTTGCAACTAGGTCAACATGGCCGTCACGTGCCATTGGCACATGCCAACACGTATCGAGGCCATATTTCCAAGCCGCTATGCCTTTGGCCCACGCCAAATATAGCGCCCTAGGCTTGCAAGACTTGCAACTATGTCAACATGGCCGTACGTGCCATTGGCACATGCCAACACGTATCTAGCCATATTTCCAAGCCGCTATGCCTTTGGCCCACGCCAAATATAGCGCCCTAGGCTTGCAAGACTTGCAACTAGGTCAACATGGCCGTACATGCCATTGGGCATGCCAAACACACACGGCTGCAGCTTTAACACCAGGTGCAACCTACCACCAAGGCATTCCGCACATGCCATTGGCACATGCCAAACACACACGCTGGTAGCCCTAACTTGCAACTGTGCAACCTACACCAAGGCATTCCGCACATGCCATTGGCACATGCCAACACACAGTCGGGTAGCCTAACTTGCAAACCGTGCAACCTAACACCAAGGCATTCCGCATTGCCGTTGGCACATCCACACACGCCACTAGCGCTCGGCATTACCACTTACGCTCGAGGTGCAACTCGCAGAAGGCATTCCGCACATGCCATTGGCACATGCCACATGCGTCCCTAGACACCACTTGCACGCAAGATGCAACCAACACTCGAGACATCAACACAAATGGGGATGCTTTCTAGGGTTTTGGTTTGCAGTCATGACATGTAGCGTACACTACGCTCACATTAAGAAAGCGTGAAAAGGAATAAAGCGGTCAAATAAAAGAGGAAATAATGGTGAAAACGTTTTCACCCATTAACACCATGCCGTTACCACCTCCTCCCATTATTTCACCCTTTACTCTCTTCCTTCATGAGGTCAAGGCACGTTTCAAATCTCGACTTGTATAAATAGGTCTTACCTATTTCTACCGGACAACAAGTCTCGGCCAAGAGAAAATACTACACTCTCGTAAAGGCAACTTTGCAAGCTCTCCCAAAAGCTTCCACCTCTTGCAAGCTCCCAAGCTTTCACTTTCGATACAAGTCGAGATACTACTCTCCCGCAGTATTCGGCCTCAACACCTTTCTTTGCTTGTAACACCCCGTGTTTTTAGCATGGCGCATGCTAAAAGATGCGCCATTGCTTGTGATGAAGCTTCATCCAAAGCTTCCTTTGCATGGTGAGATGCATTTGGCCTAGGGCCTATACAGTGCCAAGTAAGGCACATCGCATATGCATATTGGCTAAGGCCAATATGGCATTGGTTGGAAGCTACATTGGCCAGAGCCCAATCTTGCATCAAATGATGCATTAGGTGATTAGGTAGATGACCTTGGGCGGGACGCCAACATGGAGGACATCGGGTTGATGGGCCGGCCAACATGGCCGGACATCGGGTTGCGGTGGGACCGCCAACATGGCCGGACATCGGGTTGCTTGAAGGGCGGCCAACATGGCGGCTGTTCATCGCCAGGTTAGCGAGTGGACGGCCAACATGGTAGGACATCGGAGTTGGCATTGGTAGTGACCAGCCATCTTGGCTAGGTTATGCAAGAAAATACATGGCAACGGCCATGAATAGTAAACAGGGAGTTGATGAAATATTTTTGTCCCCTTTTCATACTTGTAGAAATTCCATTAAAACATATATAGGGAGGGGTAGTTGGTTGATGGTGCATATGCGGACTATGCACCAAGTAAGCTTCATAGCTTAGCCGGGAAGAGTATAAATGATGCCTAAGGCTCATTTATAGTCGCGTAGCCTCGCGAATACGGCATTTGGTGCTTAGGCATCGTTATGCCATATTGCGGACCGAACATGCATCACTTGGATGCATTTTGGCGGAACGGCCTACACGGACTAGGCCATTAACACTGTTGCTTGGCCACGGCCTAGCAAACGAGTTAGAATAAGTTGCTTGTCCCTTCGAGGATGAACTACGGTCTGTGCTTGATCCCTTTAGAGTAGGGAAGGGTACGTAGGCAGCCGCAATGAGTTGCATCATTGCCGGTCCAGCACGTTGTCGCTCATATCATCTAATTTAGAGATGATTGCGGCACTTTGGCCTCTCATATCATCAAGCTCGGCGGCTCAACGCAAGAGATGATTGTGGCCATACTTGATGAGGCTTAGTTGCATGCCAGCAAGTGGATGCTCATACTTCCTATCAAGCTACAAAGAGCAAGCTATAGCCTATGCGGAGGCGAAAAACCCGAAGGTCGTAATTTAGCTCAAGAGGAGTCCATTTTGATGGGAAACGGCCCAAAGATCGAGACATGTTGATCCATAGATCCACATGGTCACCACAATTTAGCCAAATTCCATCGTTTAGAGCCTTAAAAGGTCGTTTTTGCCGTATTAAGCAAGTTTTTGGTTTATTTAATAAACCCTTCGCGGAACAAGGGTAAGTTGGAGCGGTGTGGAAGCTAAGTTAGCTGCATCATGCTCCTTGAGCATGCCTACAAGGGCAAATGGACGTGCATTTGCCCATCTTATAAGCCCGGATCGTAGCTTCATCATCATGGCGCATCGGGGAGTTACGGCTGCGGGGCAACGCGCCAAAGGCGTAATTTTCCGGTCCGTCACGAGATGGTATCGAGCAAGTTCCGAGAAAACACTAGGGACTATGCGGAGTGGACTCATCAAACGAGTATTTTTCCTTCAAAGGGAAATAATGTTGGAGAGTAGGCCAACTTTTGCGCGGAAAGAGTTTTATGCTTGCAATGCAGTTACTTTTGTGAATCGAGTTGAGCTTGTTCATGTCTTGTGAGTTTGCACGGCCTAAGTGGCACCCCACTTACAGTGGATATCAGGAAGACCGTGGGGACGGTGGGTAGACAATGGGGCCCGATCATCCCCACACGTTGGCGGCCAACGGTGTGCGTTGTCGAGCACGGCTAGCATCCCACTTACAGTGGCAACACGGATGGCCGTCGGGGACGGTGGGCAGCTGGATGCGATCCACACAGCTTTGTGCTAAAATTTTGTCATTTTGATGACACCTTCCAACTTGTGAACCTTAGGGATTCCGAGTGTGTAGTATGGGATGCACATTCGGGATACCTTGTCGAGATATCCTCTTGGCACCGGCCAATTGCGATTCTTGGTATTGTTGTGGGCACTTTTGGATTCTGGGCGGGTGGTATGGGACATGTGCTCGGAAGGTCTAAAGCTGTTGTTCATGACAACTTGAAGAAACCCGTGATTTCGAGCATACGGTATGGGACTTTTGCTCGGGAAATCCAACTCGAAGAGATTGTCCACAATAGTTTTGGTTTTGAATTTCGGGGACGAAATTCTTTGAAGGGTGTGATAATGTAACACCCGTGTTTTTAGCATGACGCATGCTAAAAGATCGCCATTTGCTTGTGATGAAGCTTCATCCAAAGCTTCCTTTGCATGGTGAGATGCATTTGGCCCTAGGCCATATCGGTGCCAAGTAAGGCACATCGCATATGCATATTGGCTAAGGCCAATATGGCATTGGTTGGAAGCTACATTGGCCAAGAGCCAATCTTGCATCAAATGATGCATTAGGTCGATTGGGTAGATGACCTTGGGCCGGACGGCCAACATGGCCGGACATCGGGTTGCGATGGGCGGCCAACATGGCGGACATCGGGTTGGCGGTGGACCGCCAACATGGCCGGACATCGGGTTGGCGAAGGGCGGCCAACATGGCGGACATCGGGTTGGCGGTGGACGGCCAACATGGCGGACATCGGAGTTGGCATTGGTAGTGACCAGCCATCTTGGCGGTTATGCAAGAAAATACATGGCAACGGCCATGAATAGTAAACGGGAGTTGATGAAATATTTTTTGTCCCCTTTTCATACTTGTAGAAATTCCATTAAAACATATATAGGGAGGGTAGTTGGTTGATGGTGCATATGCGGACTATGCACCAAGTAAGCTTCATAGCTTAGCCAGGAAGAGTATAAATGATGCCTAAGGCTCATTTATAGTCGCGTAGCCTCGCGAATACGGCATTTGGTGCTTAGGCATCGTTATGCCATATTGCAGACCGAACATGCATCACTTGGATGCATTTTGACGGAACGGCCTACACGGACTAGGCCATTAACATTGTTGCTTGGCCACGGCCTAGCAAACGAGTTAGAATAAGTTGCTTGTCCCTTCGAGGATGAACTACGGTGCGTGGCTTGATCCCTTTAGAGTAGGGGAAGGGTACGTAGGCAGCCGCAATGAGTTGCATCATTGCCGGTCCAGCACGTTGTCGCTCATATCATCTAATTTAGAGATGATTGCGGCACTTTGGCCTCTCATATCATCTGGCTCGGCAGCTCAACGCAAGAGATGATTGTGGCCATACTTGATGAGGCTTAGTTGCATGCCGCAAGTGGATGCTCATACTTCCTATCAAGCTACAAAGAGCAAGCTATAGCCTATCGGGGCGAAAAACCCGAAGGTCGTAATTTAGCTCAAGAGGAGTCCATTTTGATGGGAAACGGCCCAAAGATCGAGACATGTTGATCCATAGATCCACATGGTCACCACAATTTAGCCAAATTCCATCGTTTAGAGCCTTAAAAGGTCGTTTTTGCCGTATTAAGCAAGTTTTTGGTTTATTTAATAAACCCTTCGCAGAACAAGGGTAAGTTGGAACGGTGTGGAAGCTAAGTTAGCTGCATCATGCTCCTTGAGCATGCCTACAAGGGCAAATGGACGTGCATTTGCCCAGCTTATAAGCCCGGATCGTAGCTTCATCATCATGGCGCATCGGGGGAGTTACGGCTGCGGGCAGCGCGCCAAAGGCGTAATTTTCGGTCCGTCACGAGATGGTATCGAGCAAGTTCGAGAAAACACTAGGGACTATACGGAGTGGACTCATCAAGCAGTATTTTTCCTTCAAAGGGAAATAATGTTGGAGAGTAGGCCAACTTTGCGCGGAAAGAGTTTGTAAGCTGCAATGCCAGTTACTTTTGTGAATCGAGTTGAGCTTGTTCATGTCTTTGTGAGTTTGCTGGCCTAAGTGGCACCCCACTTACAGTGGATATCCGGAAGGCAAATGCAGGACGGTGGGTAGACAATGGGACTGATCATCCCCACACGTTGGAAAGCGGCCAGCGGTGTGCGTTGTCGCCTGGCTAGCATCCCACTTACAGTGGCAACTTTGGATGACCGTCGGGGACGGTGGGCAGCTGGATTGATCCACACACCTTTGTGCTAAAATTTTGTCATTTTGATGACACCTTCCAACTTGTGAACCTTAGGGATTCTGAGTGTGTAGTATGGGATGCACATTCGGGATACCTTGTCGAGATATCCTCTTGGCACTGGCCAATTGCGATTCTTGGTATTGTTGTGGGCACTTTTGGATTCTGGGCGGGTGGTATGGGACATGTGCTCGGAAGGTCTAAAGCTGTTGTTCATGACAACTTGAAGAAACCCGTGATTTCGAGCATCGGTATGGGACTTTTGCTCGGGAAATCCAACTCGAAGAGATTGTCCACAATAGTTTTGGTTTTGAATTTCGGGGACGAAATTCTTTGAAGGGTGTGATAATGTAACACCCGTGTTTTTAGCATGGCGCATGCTAAAAGATGCGCCATTTGCTTGTGATGAAGCTTCATCCAAAGCTTCCTTTGCATGGTGAGATGCATTTGGCCCTAGGCCATATCGGTGCCAAGTAAGGCACATCGCATATGCATATTGGCTAAGGCCAATATGGCATTGGTTGGAAGCTACATTGGCCAAGAGCCAATCTTGCATCAAATGATGCATTAGGTCGATTGGGTAGATGACCTTGAAACTGGGCGGCCAACATGGCCGGACATCGGGTTGCTTGATGGGCAGCCAACATGGCGGACATCGGGTTGGTGGTGGGCCTTGCCAACATGGCCGGACATCGGGTTTGAAGGGCGGCCAACATGGCCGGTTATCGGGTTGGATGGGACGGCCAACATGGCGGACATCGGAGTTGGCATTGGTAGTGACCAGCCATCTTGGCCGGTTATGCAAGAAAATACATGGCAACGGCCATGAATAGTAAACGGGAGTTGATGAAATATTTTTGTCCCCTTTTCATACTTGTAGAAATTCCATTAAAACATATATAGGGAGGGGTAGTTGGTTGATGGTGCATATGCGGACTATGCACCAAGTAAGCTTCATAGCTTAGCAGGAAGAGTATAAATGATGCCTAAGGCTCATTTATAGTCGCGTAGCCTGCGAATACGGCATTTGGTGCTTAGGCATCGTTATGCCATATTGCAGACCGAACATGCATCACTTGGATGCATTTTGTGAGCAGCCTACACGGACTAGGCCATTAACTGCATTGCTTGGCCACGGCCTAGCAAACGAGTTAGAATAAGTTGCTTGTCCCTTCGAGGATGAACTACGGTCTGTGGCTTGATCCCTTTAGAGTAGGGAAGGGTACGTAGGCAGCCGCAATGAGTTGCATCATTGCCGGTCCGGCACGTTGTCGCTCATATCATCTAATTTAGAGATGATTGCGGCACTTTGGCCTCTCATATCATCTGGCTCGGCAGCTCAACGCAAGAGATGATTGTGGCCATACTTGATGAGGCTTAGTTGCATGCCAGCAAGTGGATGCTCATACTTCCTATCAAGCTACAAAGAGCAAGCTATAGCCTATCTGGAGGCGAAAAACCCGAAGGTCGTAATTTAGCTCAAGAGGAGTCCATTTTGATGGGAAACGGCCCAAAGATCGAGACATGTTGATCCATAGATCCACATGGTCACCACAATTTAGCCAAATTCCATCGTTTAGAGCCTTAAAAGGTCGTTTTGCCGTATTAAGCAAGTTTTTGGTTTATTTAATAAACCCTTCGCGGAGAACAAGGGTAAGTTGGAGCGGTGTGGAAGCTAAGTTAGCTGCATCATGCTCCTTGAGCATGCCTACAAGGGAAAATGGACGTGCATTTGCCCGTCTTATAAGCCCGGATCGTAGCTTCATCATCATGGCGCATCGGGGAGTTACGGCTGCGGGCAACGCGCCAAAGGCGTAATTTTCCGGTCCGTCACGAGATGGTATCGAGCAAGTTCCGAGAAAACACTAGGGACTATGCGGAGTGGACTCATCAAACGAGTATTTTTCCTTCAAAGGGAAATAATGTTGGAGAGTAGGCCAACTTTTGCGCGGAAAGAGTTTGTAAGCTGCAATGCCGATTACTTTTGTGAATCGAGTTGAGCTTGTTCATGTCTTTGTGAGTTTGCACGGCCTAAGTGGCACCCCACTTACAGTGGATATCAGGAAGACCAAATCTGGGACGGTGGGTAGACAATGGGGACGATCATCCCCACACGTTGGCGGCCAACGGTGTGCGTTGTCGAGCCTGGCTAGCATCCCACTTACAGTGGCAACCTGGATGACCGTCGGGGACGGTGGGCAACCTGGATGCGATCCACACACCTTTGTGCTAAAATTTTGTCATTTTGATGACACCTTCCAACTTGTGAACCTTAGGGATTCCTGAGTGTGTGAGTATGGGATGCACATTCGGGATACCTTGTCGAGATATCCTCTTGGCTTGGCCAATTGCGATTCTTGGTATTGTTGTGGGAACTTTTGGATTCACAGGCGGGTGGTATGGGACATGTGCTCGAAGGTCTAAAGCTGTTGTTCATGACAACTTGAAGAAACCCGTGATTTCGAGCATACGGTATGGGACTTTTGCTCGGAAATCCAACTCGAAGAGATTGTCCACAATAGTTTTGGTTTTGAATTTCGGGGACGAAATTCTTTGAAAGTGTGATAATGTAACACCCGTGTTTTTAGCATGGCGCATGCTAAAAGATGCGCCATTTGCTTGTGATGAAGCTTCATCCAAAGCTTCCTTTGCATGGTGAGATGCATTTGGCCCTAGGCCATATCTCGGTGCCAAGTAAGGCACATCGCATATGCATATTGGCTAAGGCCAATATGGCATTGGTTGGAAGCTACATTGGCCAAGAGCCAATCTTGCATCAAATGATGCATTAGGTCGATTGGGTAGATGACCTTGAAGCGGGCGGCCAACATGGCGGACATCGGTTGGTTGATGGGACGGCCAACATGGCGGACATCGGGTTGTGATGGGCCGCCAACATGGCGGACATCGGGTTGAAGGGCGGCCAACATGGCGGTTACATCGGGTTGGCGGTGGGACGGCCAACATGGTCGGACATCGGAGTTGGCATTGGTAGTGACCAGCCATCTTGGCCGGTTATGCAAGAAAATACATGGCAACGGCCATGAATAGTAAACGGGGAGTTGATGAAATATTTTTTGTCCCCTTTTCATACTTGTAGAAATTCCATTAAAACATATATAGGGAGGGGTAGTTGGTTGATGGTGCATATGCGGACTATGCACCAAGTAAGCTTCATAGCTTAGTAGGAAGAGTATAAATGATGCCTAAGGCTCATTTATAGTCGCGTAGCCTCGCGAATACGGCATTTTAGGCATCGTTATGCCATATTGCGGAACCGAACATGCATCACTTGGATGCATTTTGACGGAACGGCCTACACGGACTAGGCCATTAACACTGTTGCTTGGCCACGGCCTAGCAAACGAGTTAGAATAAGTTGCTTGTCCCTTCGAGGATGAACTACGGTCTGTGCTTGATCCCTTTAGAGTAGGGAAGGGTACGTAGGCAGCCATGATGAGTTGCATCATTGCCGGTCCAAACCACGTTGTCGCTCATATCATCTAATTTAGAGATGATTGCGGCACTTTGGCCTCTCATATCATCGGCTCGGCAGGCTCAACGCAAGAGATGATTGTGGCCATACTTGATGAGGCTTAGTTGCATGCCAGCAAGTGGATGCTCATACTTCCTATCAAGCTACAAAGAGCAAGCTATAGCCTATCTGGAGGCGAAAAACCCGAAGGTCGTAATTTAGCTCAAGAG
This sequence comes from Papaver armeniacum, assembly GCA_023531295.1. Taxonomy (NCBI): domain Eukaryota; kingdom Viridiplantae; phylum Streptophyta; class Magnoliopsida; order Ranunculales; family Papaveraceae; genus Papaver; species Papaver armeniacum. The sequence continues at coordinate 22,808 of JAJJWW010007493.1, forward strand.
GAGTCCATTTTGATGGGAAACGGCCCAAAGATCGAGACATGTTGATCCATAGATCCACATGGTCACCACAATTTAGCCAAATTCCATCGTTTAGAGCCTTAAAAGGTCGTTTTTGCCGTATTAAGCAAGTTTTTGGTTTATTTAATAAACCCTTCGCGAGAACAAGGGTAAGTTGGAGCGGTGTGGAAGCTAAGTTAGGCTGCATCATGCTCCTTGAGCATGCCTACAAGGGCAAATGGACGTGCATTTGCCCATCTTATAAGCCCGGATCGTAGCTTCATCATCATGGCGCATCGGGGAGTTACGGCTGCGGGGCAACGCGCCAAAGGCGTAATTTTCCGGTCCGTCACGAGATGGTATCGAGCAAGTTCCGAGAAAACACTAGGGACTATGCGGAGTGGACTCATCAAACGAGTATTTTTCCTTCAAAGGGAAATAATGTTGGAGAGTAGGCCAACTTTTGCGCGGAAAGAGTTTGTAACTGCAATGCCAGTTACTTTTGTGAATCGAGTTGAGCTTGTTCATGTCTTTGTGAGTTTGCACTGGCCTAAGTGGCACCCCACTTACAGTGGATATCAGGAAGACCGTCTGGGGACGGTGGGTAGACAATGGGACTGATCATCCCCACACGTTGGGGCGGCCAACGGTGTGCGTTGTCGAGCACAGCTAGCATCCCACTTACAGTGGCAACACTGGATGACCGTCGGGGACGGTGGGCAAGCTGGATCTTGATCCACAAGAGCCTTGTGCTAAAATTTTGTCATTTTGATGACACCTTCCAACTTGTGAACCTTAGGGATTCTGAGTGTGTAGTATGGGATGCACATTCGGGATACCTTGTCGAGATATCCTCTTGGCAGCTTTGGCCAATTGCGATTCTTGGTATTGTTGTGGGCACTTTTGGATTCTGGGCGGGTGGTATGGGACATGTGCTCGAGAAGGTCTAAAGCTGTTGTTCATGACAACTTGAAGAAACCCGTGATTTCGAGCATACGGTATGGGACTTTTGCTCGGGAAATCCAACTCGAAGAGATTGTCCACAATAGTTTTGGTTTTGAATTTCGGGGACGAAATTCTTTGAAAGGTGTGATAATGTAACACCCAGTGTTTTTAGCATGGCGCATGCTAAAAGATGCGCCATTTGCTTGTGATGAAGCTTCATCCAAAGCTTCCTTTGCATGGTGAGATGCATTTGGCCCTAGGCCATATCGGTGCCAAGTAAGGCACATCGCATATGCATATTGGCTAAGGCCAATATGGCATTGGTTGGAAGCTACATTGGCCAAGAGCCAATCTTGCATCAAATGATGCATTAGGTCGATTGGGTAGATGACCTTGAAAGCGGGCAGCCAACATGGCCGGACATCGGGTTGCGATGGACGGCCAACATGGCGGACATCGGGTTGTGAGTGGACCGCCAACATGGCCGGACATCGGGTTGCGGTGGACCGCCAACATGGCGGACATCGGGTTGGCGAAGGGCGGCCAACATGGCCGGACATCGGGTTGGCGAGTGGACGGCCAACATGGCGGGACATCGGAGTTGGCATTGGTAGTGACCAGCCATCTTGGCCGGTTATGCAAGAAAATACATGGCAACGGCCACGAATAGTAAACGGGGAGTTGATGAAATATTTTTGTCCCCTTTTCATACTTGTAGAAATTCCATTAAAACATATATAGGGAGGGGTAGTTGGTTGATGGTGCATATGCGGACTATGCACCAAGTAAGCTTCATAGCTTAAATTTGGAAGAGTATAAATGATGCCTAAGGCTCATTTATAGTCGCGTAGCCTCGCGAATACGGCATTTGGTGCTTAGGCATCGTTATGCCATATTGCGAGACAGAACATGCATCACTTGGATGCATTTTGACGGAACGGCCTACACGGACTAGGCCATTAACACTGTTGCTTGGCCACGGCCTAGCAAACGAGTTAGAATAAGTTGCTTGTCCCTTCGAGGATGAACTACGGTCTGTGCTTGATCCCTTTAGAGTAGGGAAGGGTACGTAGGCAGCCGCAATGAGTTGCATCATTTAGGTCCAAGACGTTGTCGCTCATATCATCTAATTTAGAGATGATTGCGGCACTTTGGCCTCTCATATCATCGGCTCGGCGGCTCAACGCAAGAGATGATTGTGGCCATACTTGATGAGGCTTAGTTGCATGCCAGCAAGTGGATGCTCATACTTCCTATCAAGCTACAAAGAGCAAGCTATAGCCTATGCGGAGGCGAAAAACCCGAAGGTCGTAATTTAGCTCAAGAGGAGTCCATTTTGATGGGAAACGGCCCAAAGATCGAGACATGTTGATCCATAGATCCACATGGTCACCACAATTTAGCCAAATTCCATCGTTTAGAGCCTTAAAAGGTCGTTTTTTGCCGTATTAAGCAAGTTTTGGTTTATTTAATAAACCCTTCGAGAACAAGGGTAAGTTGGAGCGGTGTGGAAGCTAAGTTAGCTGCATCATGCTCCTTGAGCATGCCTACAAGGGCAAATGGACGTGCATTTGCCCGGCTTATAAGCCGGATCGTAGCTTCATCATCATGGCGCATCGGGAGTTACGGCTGCGGGGCAACGCGCCAAAGGCGTAATTTTCCGGTCCGTCACGAGATGGTATCGAGCAAGTTCCGAGAAAACACTAGGGACTATGCGGAGTGGACTCATCAAGCGAGTATTTTTCCTTCAAAGGGAAATAATGTTGGAGAGTAGGCCAACTTTTGCGCGGAAAGAGTTTTAAGCGCAATGCCGTTACTTTTGTGAATCGAGTTGAGCTTGTTCATGTCTTTGTGAGTTTGCACGGCCTAAGTGGCACCCCACTTACAGTGGATATCAGGAAGACCGTCTGGGACGGTGGGTAGACAATGGGGCCCGATCATCCCCACACGTTGGAAAGCGGCCAACGGTGTGCGTTGTCGAGCCTGGCTAGCATCCCACTTACAGTGGGCACTGGATGACCGTCGGGGACGGTGGGCAAGCTGAATCTTGATCCACACAGCCTTTGTGCTAAAATTTTGTCATTTTGATGACACCTTCCAACTTGTGAACCTTAGGGATTCACGAGTGTGTAGTATGGGATGCACATTCGGGATACCTTGTCGAGATATCCTCTTGGCACTTTGGCCAATTGCGATTCTTGGTATTGTTGTGGGCACTTTTGGATTCTGGGCGGGTGGTATGGGACATGTGCTCGGAAGGTCTAAAGCATTGTTCATGACAACTTGAAGAAACCCGTGATTTCGAGCATCCGGTATGGGACTTTTGCTCGGGAAATCCAACTCGAAGAGATTGTCCACAATAGTTTTGGTTTTGAATTTCGGGGACGAAATTCTTTGAAAGGGTGTGATAATGTAACACCCAGTGTTTTTAGCATGGCGCATGCTAAAAGATGCGCCATTTGCTTGTGATGAAGCTTCATCCAAAGCTTCCTTTGCATGGTGAGATGCATTTGGCCCTAGGCCATATGCAGTGCCAAGTAAGGCACATCGCATATGCATATTGGCTAAGGCCAATATGGCATTGGTTGGAAGCTACATTGGCCAAGAGCCAATCTTGCATCAAATGATGCATTAGGTCGATTGGGTAGATGACCTTGAAACCGGACGGCCAACATGGCCGGACATCGGGTTGCGATGGACGGCCAACATGGCCGGACATCGGGTTGGCGGTGGACCGCCAACATGGCCGGACATCGGGTTGCGATGGACCGCCAACATGGGGACATCGGGTTGCAGAGGACGGCCAACATGGCCGGACATCGGGTTGGCGGTGGACGGCCAACATGGCCGGACATCGGAGTTGGCATTAGTAGTGACCAGCCATCTTGGCCGGTTATGCAAGAAAATACATGGCAACGGCCATGAATAGTAAACGGGGAGTTGATGAAATATTTTTGTCCCCTTTTCATACTTGTAGAAATTCCATTAAAACATATATAGGGAGGGTAGTTGGTTGATGGTGCATATGCGGACTATGCACCAAGTAAGCTTCATAGCTTATTTGGAAGAGTATAAATGATGCCTAAGGCTCATTTATAGTCGCGTAGCCTCGCGAATACGGCATTTGGTGCTTAGGCATCGTTATGCCATATTGCAGACCGAACATGCATCACTTGGATGCATTTTTACGGAACGGCCTACACGGACTAGGCCATTAACACTGTTGCTTGGCCACGGCCTAGCAAACGAGTTAGAATATGTTGCTTGTCCCTTCGAGGATGAACTACGGTCTGTGCTTGATCCCTTTAGAGTAGGGAAGGGTACGTAGGCAGCCGCAATGAGTTGCATCATTGCCGGTCCAAAGACGTTGTCGCTCATATCATCTAATTTAGAGATGATTGCGGCACTTTGGCCTCTCATATCATCGGCTTGACTCAACGCAAGAGATGATTGTGGCCATACTTGATGAGGCTTAGTTGCATGCCAGCAAGTGGATGCTCATACTTCCTATCAAGCTACAAAGAGCAAGCTATAGCCTATACGGAGGCGAAAACCCGAAGGTCGTAATTTAGCTCAAGAGGAGTCCATTTTGATGGGAAACGGCCCAAAGATCGAGACATGTTGATCTATAGATCCACATGGTCACCACAATTTAGCCAAATTCCATCGTTTAGAGCCTTAAAAGGTCGTTTTTGCCGTATTAAGCAAGTTTTGGTTTATTTAATAAACCCTTCGCGAGAACAAGGGTAAGTTGGAACGGTGTGGAAGCTAAGTTAGCTGCATCATGCTCCTTGAGCATGCCTACAAGGGCAAATGGACGTGCATTTGCCCAGCTTATAAGCCCGGATCGTAGCTTCATCATCATGGCGCATCGGGGGAGTTACGGCCTGCGGGGCAACGCGCCAAAGGCGTAATTTTCCGGTCCGTCACAGTGTTATCTGATTGACCTTCTCAACTAGGGAGCTCATGTATCGTAGCAAATCTTGAAAGATATCACCAGATATTTGTACCACGGGTTGTGTTTAGAGTTGGATATCTAGGTAACCTTCAATTCTTCTCAGGTGTAATAGCTGGCCCAATTTGAACAACTTGTTATTTTCCACCGACCATCACTGTTGACAATGTGAATATTGGTTGGACAACTCTTTAAATTTTTACCTCTGGCACAGGTGCTGAATATATCCAACTTGTGTTGGTTCACTTGATGATGGTGTGCTTTCTATGGATATCTCTAGTGTGAGTAGGTGTTATTGGTGTTCATTGCAACATGGAGATTATACTTGGTTGAGGTGGTAGTCTTTGTTGGCGTTCTATTTTGTAGCTTCACAATCACAAAAGATTTGTTATTAGTATATTTAACTGAAAATATAGTTAAGATGAAAATCATTTTTGAAGATTTGACTTTTAAAGATCACCGCCTTTGGTTTTGACGGTTAAATCTTACGCATTGTCGGTTAAATGACTTGATTATCGCTAATTAATTATTACTTACATGTTATGCAATAGATATATTAGCACAAAAAAATCATTACTTGAGTGATTAAATCATGTAATAATTAATGAAATCTATTTTCAGTTACAAATCCCGATATCTGAATGAATCTAACATTTGGTTGCTCTGAATGAAGATTAATCATGCATTTTCGTACAATTTCTAATCATGGAAACATCATATTAAAGATTTGTTGGAGAAAACCTAACAAGATATCAGATATTGAAAACACTGGGGGTACCAAAATATACCATAAAATTTTCTTAGGCAATTTGTATTGACAAACTCAACACAACTCCGAGAGCTAAACTCAATCAAGGAAAGTGTCTAGAGTTATATGTGTTAGAGCACTGCTCGATCGAACTCGCAAGCGTTGTTATCTCAAGCTTGTTTGTCAAGTTTAGTTGATCAAAAATATATACTTGATTTTTAATCTACTTATAACTATGTCTCGGATTATGATAGAAGTGTAGTTGAGCTTTAGAATTCACGGCGTTCACCAATTGAAGAAGAAGATCTACTGAGGAGCTTGGAGGAACTTCATCAACAAAAGGTATGTGGAGACTAAAACTTATCTATCACTCAGAAGTCTATTTTATTCTATCTTCTAATGAGACTAAGTCGTATAGCTATATAAACTTTTACACTATACACATTTGATATTTCGAGTCGAGTTTATCTCGCTTATCTATTGAAAAAGCGGGGGTCTAACAACCACACCCAACAATTCGATTAGCAATCTGTATGGACAAACTCCAATATACTTTCCAGAGAATCAACTAGACAGTCAGACTCAATCTGGATAAAAAGTATATCAAAGAGTTTATATCTCAATCTCTCGATTTGATCTTTACTCAAGCAAATAGAAATATGCGAGTCATTATCAAAGAGAATAACTTGGATAGTACCAAAGACCAATATCCAAGTGTCAATCAATTTAAATCAACAACCCAAAAGGTCGGATATTCTAATTGATTGAACAACACACAACCTGTGATATTTCAATTATATAAACAAATATAATGCAGAATAGAAATAACACAGACACCGGAATTTTGTTAACGAGGAAGCCGCAAATGCGAGAAAAACCCGGGACCTAGTCCAGATTGAACACACACTTGTATTAAGCCGCTACGAGACTCCGGCCTACTCCAAATTAACTTCGTTACGGGCGTAGTCGAACCCTAATCAATCTCACACTAATACAAGGTACAGTTATGCTCCTACGCCTCTGATCCCAGCAGGATGCTACGTACTTGATTCCCTTAGCTGATCTCACCCACAAATAAGAGTTGCTACGACCCAAAGTCGAAGACTTTAATAAACACATTTATATCACACAGAAAAGTCTACAGAATAGATAAATCCGTCTCCCACGAATAAACCTATGAGTTTTGTTCCGTCTTTAGATAAATCAAGGTGAACAGGAACCAATCAATAACCCGGACTTATATTCCCGAAGAACAGCCTAGTATTATTGATCACCTCACAATAAACTTAATTGACGCAGCGAAAAAAGATATTGTCGAATCACAAAAGATGAGATGAAGTGTTTGTGATTTATTTTCTATCTTGCTTATCGGAGATATAAATCTCAAGCCAATTATTTCAATTATACTCGTACGATAGAAACAGCAAGATCAGATCACACAACTACAAGAAAAGTAGTATCGGTCTAGCTTCACAATCCCAATGAAGTCTTTAAGTCGTTAACCTGGTTTTAGAAGAAGAAAATCAAAGGTTAAAGGAGAATCGACTCTAGCTTAGAAAACTAGTATCACACGTAAAGTGTGGGGATTAGATTTCCTAGTTGCTAGAGTTCTCCCTTATATAGTCTTTCAAATCAGGGTTTGCAATCAATGTTAGCTTAGTAACAAAGCATTCAATATTCAGTTAGATGAAAACCGATTAGATTCAAGCTAATATTTCTCAACCGTTGGATCGAAAACTTAGCTTGTTACACACAAATGAAATGTTCAATTTTGGGTTTATGAACCGTACCCAAACATTAACATTTGTTGTTCAACAATAGTCAACCAAATGGTTAGCCATATGATCACTCTCTCATATCAACCATATTCTTCTTCACCACAACTAGTTCAAATGACTCAAATGAAATAGTTAGAGAGTTGTTCAATTTCTTAGATCTTATGTAACTATACAAGACACAATCAAAGCAAAAACGGTTTGATTCACTCGAATCGGTTCATGAACTTTATAACCACGGTTTGCAAAAGCATTCCTTAGTTTATATAACCTACTCAAGTTTGCGGGTGGGTTCGCGGACTTAAGCTCATGGAAGGAGTACACAAACTCCAGCAGAAATTCTCGGGTGAGAACTTGCGCCGGTTCGCGGACCGAGTTCGCGGACTGAATTTGCGGACTTGGCTTGCGTCACTTCCATTTCTCTTGATCAACAAAGTTCGCAAACTTTGGTTCAAGGAATAAGGACGTATACATATATGTGTTTCCACAATAATGCTTATATCCTACCAATGGTTATGTAATCTAAACTCTCATTTCAATCATTGAAACATTCTCAGAGAATGTTATACAGCCGTTATTCATAGATCATTTTTCGTCAAAGCAATTTCCAAAGTGATTGAAACATAACATGACTTTCGTCACTAGGTAAAAATGAATTTGGTTAAAGCGAAAGCTTACCAACACATATATTGAGAAATAGATAGGCGAGTTAAACTCGGCTCGAAATAGCAAATATGTATAATGAAAGTCTATACGTCTAAACGACTTTTGTCTCAAGAGTAGGAGATAGAGTAAATAGACTTTTAAGTGACGAGATAAGTTCAAGTCTCCACATATCTTTTAGTCGATGAAGTTCCACCGGTTCCTCGAGTAGTCCTTCGTCTTGTATGATGATTGCCATGGAGTTGTTGAGCTCAACTACACTTTTTATCCTAGTCCGAGACCTTTAGCTACATAGGCTAGAAATCAAGACTTATAGTTTTGATCACTAACATTGACAAACATGCTTGAGATAGCAACGCATGCGAGTTCGACCGAGCAATGCTCTAACATTTATTTCTCAAAATATGTGTTGGAAGCTTTTTGCTTTTGCTACGTTCATCATATTCTTGATGAGTTTAGTTGGAGACAATTTATTTATTTGAAACTAAATATTAAGTCAAAAGATGATCATTTGAAAATTACCTTGAACATCTTACATGATTTGTGTGATACAGTCATCTGATGTTAGCTTGGGAAGTTTCATATTGATCATTCGATCAATTGAAAATTACTTATAAGATAATGGTATGTGTAAGATAACCATTATCGTATTCTAAGGATGTTTCAATTATTGAAATGAGAGTTTAGAAAAATTGACCATGTCTGGATACAATACGGTATGCATACGTAGTATGCGAACTGTATTGTGATAACTCAGGTATGGGAATCGTTCGCATACCTAGTATGCAAATGATTTTACTTGAAAAGGTCCGGGAACCTTGTTTGAGTACCCAGTATGCGAACTGTGACGGACCGGAAAATTACGCCTTTGGCGCGTTGCCCCGCAGGCAGTAATCTCCCCGGTGCGCCATGATGAAGCTAACTTCCGGGCCTCAAAGCTAGGCAAATGCATGTCCAATTGCCCTTGCAAGCATGCTCGTGGAGCATGACGCAGCCTAACTTAGCTTCCACACTTTGTTCCAACTTACCCTTGTCATAAAAAGGGTTTAAGGCCATAAGGCCAATGCCAATGCATTTTTCATGCGTCTCTGGCTTTACCTTTACGTAGGGAATCCATAAATGAATTTCCTAGCTAGCTGAGCAACCGTCACATTGCCGTGTCTTGTCCAGGCATAAGCCTTCGACTTTAGCGTAGGCCGCACCAAGCCCTTTCCAGTTCCCACGTTACCTCGCTTACCATCTCTTTATAACTTGATAGGAAGTATGAGCATCCACTTACTGGCATGCAACTAAGCCTCATCAAGTCTGGCCACAATCATCTCTTGCGTCGAGCTACCAAGCTTAGATGATATGAGGGGCCAACGTCTTCCGGGACCCGGCAATCTGCAACTCATTGCGGCTGCCTCACCCTTCCCTACTCTAAAGGGATCAAGCACAGACCGTAGTTCATCCGCGAAGGACGAAACTTAAACCAAATCGTTTGCAAGGTGTGGCTAGCAAAAACGGTAATGGCCTGGTTCGTATAGGCCATTCCGCCAAGATGCATAATGATTATGCATCATCGGGTCCGCGCCGTGGCATAGTGATGCCAACGCATCAAATACCCTCTTCGAAAGGCTACGCAACTATAAATGAGCCTTAGGCATCATTTATGCTCTTAAACTAAGCTATGAAGCTTACTTGGTACATAGTCCGCATATGCATCTTCAACCAACTACCCCTCCCTATATATGTCTTAATGGAATTTCTACAAGTATGAAAAGGGGAGCATATTGACATGTGATAGGTGTAGAATACAAGTATTTAATATCTAGTATTTATGCTTTCTTTGCGAGTTTTCTTGTAAATTATGTATCTTATGTGTGCTTTTGAGTTTATTAGGTGCAATGGAGTCATTTGGAGCAAAAAGACCAAGTAGAGCTCGTTCGAACCTAGGAGTTCTTGCTATCATCTTGAAGAGGACGAAAATGCGAAGCCAACGGCGAAAGAATGAGCTCATTCCGACATCGTATGAAGAAGATATAGGCGAAATAACAAATTAGGCTTGTCGGTTCCCAGGCCGACAGTTTACCAAGAATGAAGAAGGAATTGTTAAGGGCACCAGGCTTAATTACTCAAGGCAGCCACGGAATGGGAGCTGAACTGTCAGTCTTGCAAGACTGACAGTTGATTACAACATTAATGGAACCTGCATGATTTGCATGACAGAAGACCAATCAGGGATGATCAGAGAAGCTTGCTTGTTGAGAACTGCATCTAGGTCGAGTGATCTCTGATGCTTTCTGACAGTAATGGAGAACGGTGTTGCTCGCAAGAATGAACGAAGGAAGAGATGGTGCTGATGACTATCTAATGAAGCTGCGAGACGAGTTTGGAGCCGTGTTTAATCCTGACAGCGAGATTGATTCTTGGCAGTGGTGTGACGATGAAGCAGTGACGATGAAGGTTGGTTCCGGCGTGTCTGAAGATGAAGTTTGTGAAACATGGCAGCTGCCATTTCTTTTGTGAGTAAAAGTCTTTGGTACGAGTTGGCTACGGAGAATGAAGCTTGAGCTGGTGGATGTTGTTGATGGTGACTGCTGCTGCTACCAGGATAGCTAAGACGAGAACGGGAAGGAGTATGAAGCTGTACTCGGTGAAGCTGGATAGGAAATAAAGTTTGAAATTCAGGGAATGGAGAACAGGATGGTGGAGTTTAGTAACTTGCGCAACAGGGACGGTACGGTGATGGCGATGGCAGTAGTGACGAGTTTACGAGATTATACATGCGGAGTTCTTTGTGAACTTCTTTGTGGAGAGCTCGAGCAAGTCGGGGAGTTCCGGCTCGAGTTTGGTTTTGGAAGTGGTGAAGGACGATGATTCTGCTTTGTGTTCGATTGATGAAGCTAGGGCGAGAGATGCGGTTCAAGATGGAGCCGATCTTTGTGTTCGGTTCATGATGGTCGGGCCTTCGTGGATCGAGAAAACGGGAAAGCCATGGCTGTCATTTGTTGGATGCTAATGGCAGAGACGAGATGGAGTTGGCTGTGATTTTTCTATTGATCGTGCTCGAGTCTGTGAAGCTATATGAGCATGCGTGATCGTGAAGGGAGGACAGAGACGATGGAAATGGTGGTGACGCTGATGGCTATGGAACTCGCGGATTTAAGTGCGGGGACGCGGTAAAGCAAGCTCGAGATGGTGATGAAGTCGTTGTTGGCGTTGTCGAGAAAGTGACAATGATCATCGACGAGATGCATAGAAGAGGTGATGGAACTCGAGTATATTTCCGATGGTTGAACGGAAGCTAAGACGCTGGTAGTAATGGTGGTAATGTATGATGGAGAGGAGTTGAAGCTCGTGATGATAACGTGATGATCCGAGAGAGAAAGAGTATCTTTATCGGTTTCGGGGATGACAAGCTAAAAGCGATTTACATGACTTATGAAGATTTGGGCTGTGTTCTATCCAGTTGAGCGCAAGCTCATGTTCATACCTTGGCCGTGACTTGGGAATTTGGCCGAGTTTGGCAAGTAACCGTCCGGGATTTGATGCACGGGACACAATTTTAAGGAGTGCACTTTCCTAATTTTACTAGGTTTCCTAGTTTTCTTCAAGAGGAGGTTACAAAACTCCATATATAGAGAAGCCTAGGCACAAATAGAGGATATCTTTTATCTTAGACCACGTTTTATTATCTCTTCTACTTTGTTCTAGGGTTTAGAACCATGATGAGACTTCTCTTTCTTCTTGTGATGAACTCCTTGAATATGAGTACCTAAGTTTATTATTGGTTATGGAATAGTTGGATTTCACAAAGCATGATTCTTTGATTCAATATATTAGTTTTGTCTCATAATTATCGTTTGCAATTCTCTGAAAATATTGTTTTATGATTGATTGATTGTTTTGTCAAGTTGCAAATTGGTAGAACTTCTAATCACATCTATTGCTAGTTTAGGGTTTATTATACGCAAAAGTGATATTCCTTGGATACAAGTAGCATAATATGATTATAGTTTGTAGTGATATATTCTTATGATCATAAGTGAATCGTAACCTTTGTTAAATTGAATTAGTGCGCTTTCCACGTTCAATTGCTTTGATTGGCCTGATTTCATAGAACTTAATGCATCTAGGGAATTAAACTTGATTAGTGCTTTTACACGTTAGGTTGTTCCTTTAGGTAGAATTCATATTCGCATCTTTTAATGTGTTTGTTGATGACATGAGGAGATTTGCGGGATATTCTTGCGATCAAGGTATTCTAGGGTCTTTGATAAAAGTTGAGATTAAAATATCAATTCTAGTTATTGTGAAAAGCATGTTAGTGAATGAAAACGAAATCCTTAACCAATATTTCTTATCCTTGAATTTGTTTGCTTATTTCTTTATTTGCTTTTATTTTATTTAGTTTATTCTAATCACAAACTACCGGTGTTATTTATAGGGAACCGAAACAATTTGACAACCTAGACCTCTCTGTGGGATCGATCCTTTCTTGCCCTTTCTATATTTATATTTTGAGTAGTAAGAAAGTGTAATTATATTTGTGTCGCCTACGACAGCGGTCAAATTTTGGCGCCGTTGCCGGGGAGGCAACGGTTGTCAATTGTTTTTGGTTTCTTATTTTTGTATTTAGTTTTTGTTTTATTTTTTTATTTTTTTCTTATTTTCTGGGTTTTAACCTTGGTTTGAGAATCTTATTTCAGGTGCTTATTTCTATGGAAGGAGCATATTGGAACAATGATTACGGTTTTCAACAACCTCAACAATATGATAACTACCAATTCCATGGGTATAATCAAAACCAATTCATTGGTTATGACCAATATTCCATGGAACCTTGTGGTTTTCCTCAACAACCTTATGGTGAGTATGTGTGTGAACAACAACAAGGATGGGAGGATTCTTATGCTCTTGAACAAAAAGTCTCTAATTTTATAGATAAAGTTTCCAACTTTTTACAAGAAGAATTTCGAAAAGCTAAAGAGACTACAAACGAGCAACTCCAAGAACTTCGTGAAAGTATGACTATCTTGCGAAGAGACATTGATCAATACAAGGAAGAAATGGATAATTCTAATGTGCATATGGTTTGTGATGAATATTTGATTGATGCTAATGTTGAAAAAGGCCAATCCTTGGACACTTTCGTGGATAATTGTGTAGTTAACTCAACTCTTGATCGTAATAATGATCATTCACCTATTCAAAAGGATGAGTTAGAGATAAGTAACACTAAATTCAGCGAAGACCAATCTTATGTTGACTATGATAGTGACGGTGAGTATGATACATTGCTTGAAACAACTCATGGTGACATCTCCGAGGAGTCTTTTTGGGATCAAGATGAAGATGAAGAGGAATATGTCGACACTTGTGTAGATTACTCAAGCATTGATCTTAATAATGATCAAGAGCCCATTCAAAGGGTGGAGCTTGAGGATGATGCATTTTCGAGTGTTCTAAAAAAGTTTCTTATGATAAAATTTGGATCCGCAAAAGAGTATGTGCCTTACAACAAAAAGGAGGAATATGTTGAGAATGAGACCGTTATGACCAATATTGTGGAAGACCCAATTGAGCTTGCAAAGGATTGTAATGATGATGTTTATGTCGAGACTTTGGTTAAGGCAGAAACGGACGAAGAATGGTTGCAAGGTTTGATAGAGGACCATGATATACAAGAGGTGAATAATTCACTTGAGTTTTTCAAGGATGAAGAGGATTCCGTGATACAAGAGATTGTGCAAGGTTTATCTAACCCTTTGCCTATTGTTTCTTCTCCTTTACCTCTTATTGGTTTGAATGTATGTGCTTCGAGAATATTGTTGAATGACTTTGTTTCTCGTTTTCCGCCATTAGAGAAACTTGATTCTCATACTATGCAGGTTATGGAACCAGAAACCGTGGAAGTACCCGACTCCTATATTCTTTATGCACTTCCATGTGTGGACAAGAATAAGTGTGGGGGAAGCTTTTATCGGTTCATAGCTTCACTTTTGCTTTATTGTACTAATATTTGTGTGAAGCTAGTGTTTGCAAAACAGGTTCTATGGAAGGATCCCCAACTTTTCAGATTATTGGTGTATGGGGAATGAATCTTACAAGAAGCTAAGTCGGGCCGTCGACTTTAAAACAAGCGCTTAGTGGGAGGCAACCCACCGGTTTTGTATTTCTTATCCTTTTGCTTTTTATTTTTGTTTCGTTTATTTTTTTTTTTACTGTTTTTATATCATATGTGCATCCCTATGTTTAATTTCATTGAGTCCGGAATCTATCTTAGAAGAGAATTATGATGAATACCTTTTCGTCAGAAAAATTCAGACTGCGCGTAGTTCATTCCAGAGACCATAACTGTCAGACCGTTTATTGAAACACTGTGAAATTTTGACACTGTGTAGAAAACACGTAGGTGAACAACTTTTGTGAAATGGAGTTTTTCCAAATTCCTTACCAATTTGCACAGTTTTTGCGTTTTATCTGCTGTTACGTCAGAATTCAGAACTTTCGGTTTTACACATTGAGGACAATGTGAAGTTTAAGTGTGGGGGAGCATTTATATGTTTGTTTTTGACACCATTAGTGGATGGAACCATTTTGAATGCAGGAGTTGAGGAACTAATTAACTAAAAGGGACGAATATAGCTCAGAAATCACAAATTAACATGATAGTTGTTACCATATCTCGGAATATCACCATGTCACATTCTATTTTTATTTTTCCATATTTATCTATTGTTCTCTAAGTGCTTTGGTGGGTCACTAAAAATCGACGTGTTATTACTGCTAGGATGAAATAGAGTGGTTGAGTTACTAAAAAAAAAAAAAAAAAAAAAATGAAAAATATATGAAAAGAAAAAAAAAAAAAAAAAAAAAGGACCGATCAATTAGACCAAAACGGAATAAAAAGACACTTGGGAATAGCAGTATGTGTGAAACGTAGTCCCTGTCTCCGTCGCCTAAACAAGCGTGGAATGCAGGATCCAAGGCAACTATCATGTACTTGCTGACAAGAAGCATGCGCTTGGATCCAAAAGATCTAATCATGCTTGGAAAATCTAAAAAATTGGATCCAGTTTGATCCAATCATAAAAAAAAAAATTATTATTGTGTTGAATAAAGTCACTCTTGGTTCCCTTGTATATGCCAATTGATTTGATGTAGCATTCAGCACTAAGTAGCTCAATCCAATAGGATTAGGTTCATCTTAGCAGTGACCTTCAGACAGATATGGGAAACATCGAACACTTGTGAATATCATGCCAACATCTACATCTATATCCATCTTCTTAATCTTTTCATTGTGATTGTGGTTTGTTAGTTTAGAGTATTGTGGCTTGTTCGACTATCTAATTAGAGTTTATTTACTAATAATTGAATTGAATTTGCAAGGTACCTCCTCCTGTAGTCATTTTGGATTCGTTCATTGATTTGTCACGAATAGACGGAGTTTGAAATATAGGTTTTGTAGGTAGATCTCTAGTAAACCTTCACGAGACTATAACTCGTCCACTAGGGACACCTAGGGGTTTAAAGGCTTGTTATTTATGCTAAAATTAACCGTAGCCTCGACGACACGGAGTTGTATGTATCTTTTTGAATTGTTTTGTTTGATTTGCTCGAGGACTAGCAAAGTCTAAGTGTGGGGGAATTTGATAGGTGTAGAATACACCGTATTTAATATCTAGTATTTATGCTTTCTTTGCGAGTTTTCTTGTAAATTATGTATCTTATGTGTGCTTTTGAGTTTATTAGGTGCAATGGAGTCATTTGGAGCAAAAAGACCAAGTAGAGCTCGTTCGAACCTAGGAGTTCTTGCTATCATCTTGAAGAGGACGAAAATGCGAAGCCAACGGCGAAAGAATGAGCTCATTCCGACATCGTATGAAGAAGATATAGGCGAAATAACAAATTAGGCTTGTCGAGTTCCCAGGCAGAGCGGTTTACCAAGAATGAAGAAGGAATTGTTAAGGGCACCGAGGCTTAATTACTCAAGGCAGCCACGGAATGGGAGCTGAATCGTCGATCTTGCAAGACGACGGTTGATTACAACATTAATGGAACTGCATGATTTGCATGACAGAAGACCAATCAGGGATGATCAGAGAAGCTTCTTGTTGAGAACTGCATCTAGGTCGAGTGATCTCTGATGCTTTCTGACAGTAATGGAGAACGGTGTTGCTCGCAAGAATGAACGAAGGAAGAGATGGTGCTGATGACTATCTAATGAAGCTGCGAGACGAGTTTGGAGCCGTGTTTAATCTGACAGCGAGATTGATTCTTGGCAGTGGTGTGACGATGAAGTAGTGACGATGAAGGTTGGTTCTCTGGCGTGGTGACGAAGATGAAGGCTGTGAAACATGGCAGCTGCCATTTCTTTGTGAGAAAAGTCTTTGAGTACGAGTTGGCTACGGAGAATGAAGCTTGAGCTGGTGGATGTTGTTGATGGTGACTGCTGCTGCTACCAGGATAGCTAAGACGAGAACGGGAAGGAGTATGAAGCTGTACTCGGTGAAGCTGGATAGGAAATAAAGTTTGAAATTCAGGGAATGGAGAACAGGATGGTGGAGTTTAGTAACTTGCGCAACGAGGACGGTACGGTGATGGCGATGGCGGTGAGTGACGAGTTTACGAGATTATACATGCCAGAGTCTTTGTGAATCTTTGTGGAGAGCTCGAGCAAGTCGGGAGTTCCGGCTCGAGTTTGGTTTTGGAAGTGGTGAAGGACGATGATTCTGCTTTGTGTTCGATTGATGAAGCTAGGGCGAGATGCAGTTCAAGATGGAGCTGATGCTGTGTTCGGTTCATGATGGTCGGGCCTTGCTGTGACTGAGAAAACAGGGAAAGCCATGGCTGTCATTTGTTGGATGCTAATGGCAGAGACGAGATGGAGTTGGCTGTGATTTTTCTATTGATCGTGCTCGAGTCTGTGAAGCTATATGAGCATGCGTGATCGTGAAGGGAGGACAGAGACGATGGAAATGGTGGTGACGCTGATGGCTATGGAACTCGCGGATTTAAGTGCAGGGACGGCAGTAAAGCAAGCTCAGATGGTGATGAAGTCGTTGTTGACGTTGTCAGACAGTGACAATGATCATCGACGAGATGCATAGAAGAGGTGATGGAACTCGAGTATATTTCCGATGGTTGAACGGAAGCTAAGACGCTGGTAGTAATGGTGGTAATGTATGATGGAGAGGAGTTCGAAGCTCGTGATGATAACGTGATGATGCCGAGAGAAAGAGTATGCCGTCGTTTTCTGGGATGACAAGCTAAAAACGATTTACATGACTTATGAAGATTTGGTGTGTTCTATCCAGTTGACGCAAGCTCATGTTCATACCTTGGCCGTGACTTGGGAATTTGGCGAGTTTGGCAAGTAACTTCGTCCCAGGGATTTGATGCACGGGACACAATTTTAAGGAGTGCACTTTCCTAATTTTACTAGGTTTCCTAGTTTTCTTCAAGAGGAGGTTACAAAACTCCATATATAGAGAAGCCTAGGCACAAATAGAGGATATCTTTTATCTTAGACCACGTTTTATTATCTCTTCTACTTTGTTCTAGGGTTTAGAACCATGATGATACTTCTCTTTCTTCTTGTGATGAACTCCTTGAATATGAGTACCTAAGTTTATTATTGGTTATGGAATAGTTGGATTTCACAAAGCATGATTCTTTGATTCAATATATTAGTTTTGTCTCATAATTATCGTTTGCAATTCTCTGAAAATATTGTTTTATGATTGATTGATTGTTTTGTCAAGTTGCAAATTGGTAGAACTTCTAATCACATCTATTGCTAGTTTAGGGTTTATTATACGCAAAAGTGATATTCCTTGGATACAAGTAGCATAATATGATTATAGTTTGTAGTGATATATTCTTATGATCATAAGTGAATCGTAACCTTTGTTAAATTGAATTAGTGCGCTTTCCACGTTCAATTGCTTTGATTGGCCTGATTTCATAGAACTTAATGCATCTAGGGAATTAAACTTGATTAGTGCTTTTACACGTTAGGTTGTTCCTTTAGGTAGAATTCATATTCGCATCTTTTAATGTGTTTGTTGATGACATGAGGAGATTTGCGGGATATTCTTGCGATCAAGGTATTCTAGGGTCTTTGATAAAAGTTGAGATTAAAATATCAATTCTAGTTATTGTGAAAAGCATGTTAGTGAATGAAAACGAAATCCTTAACCAATATTTCTTATCCTTGAATTTGTTTGCTTATTTCTTTATTTGCTTTTATTTTATTTAGTTTATTCTAATCACAAACTACCGGTGTTATTTATAGGGAACCGAAACAATTTGACAACCTAGACCTCTCTGTGGGATCGATCCTTTCTTGCCCTTGCTATATTTATATTTTGAGTAGTAAGAAAGTGTAATTATATTTGTGTCGCTTACGACAGCGGTCAACATGCTTCACTATTCATGGCCGTTGCCATGAATTTCTGAAGGACCGACAATGATTGCCGAGTTTCCGTTCTGTTGCACAATGATTGTGCACCACTTGTTCTGTCTGTTGCACAATGATTACACACAACGATTGCGTACAATGATTGCGCACCACCCGGTCTTCGATTTACATTTATTGCACCATGATTATTATGTAAGATCAAGCCCACCTACCCAACTGGCCTAATGCATCATGATGATGCAACATTGGCCCTTGGCCAAATGCCAAACATAATGCGCCATTTTTGGCGCGGTATTGGCCTTAAGCCAATCCACCTTTTTCACGCTGCGGAAGCTTTGGATGAAGCTTCATCACAAGCAAATGGCGCATCTTTTAGCATGCGCCATGCTAAAAACACGGGGTGTTACACTATCACACCCTTCAAAGAATTTCGTCCCCGAAATTCAAAACCAAAGCTATTGTGGACAATCTCTTCGAATTGGATTTCTGAGCAAAAGTCCCGTACCAGAAGCTCAGAAATCGCGGGTTTCTTCAAGTTGTCATGAACAACAATTTAGACCTTCGAGCACATGTCCCATACCACCTGCCCAGGGGATCCAAAAGTGCCCACAACAAAACCAAGAATCGCAATTGGCGGTGCCAAGAGGATATCTCGACAAGGTATCCTGAATGCGCATCCCATACTACGCACTCAGAAGTCCCTAAAGTTCACAAGGTTGGAAGATGTCATCGAAATGACAAGGCAAAACTCAACGCAACACTGTGAGGACCAATCTCTAATGCCGGTGCGAGTTGGATGCAAGCCACCGTCCCCGACGGATTTACGGGGTTGCCACTCGTAAGTGGGATGCTAGCCGGCTCGACAACGCACACCGTTGGACGGTGCCAACGTGTGGGGATGATCAGTCCCATTGTCTACCCACCGTCCCAGACGGTCTTCCGGATGCTCGTAAGCGGGGTGCCACAGAGGCCTGGCAAACTCACAGCACTTATACAAGCTCAACTCGATTCGCAAAAGTTGGCCTACTCTCCAACTTAAAGTTTTTCCGTTAAGGAAAATACTCGCTAATGAGTCCACCCCGCACAAGTCCCTAGAGTTTTCTCGGAACTTGCTCTGATACCATCTGTGACGGACCGGAAAATTACGCCTTTGGCGCGTTGCCCCGCAGGCAGTAATCTCCCCGGTGCGCCATGATGAAGCTAACTTCCGGGCCTCAAAGCTAGGCAAATGCATGTCCAATTGCCCTTGCAAGCATGCTCGTGGAGCATGACGCAGCTAACTTAGCTTCCACACTGTTCCAACTTACCCTTGTCCCGCAAAAGGGTTTAAGGCCATAAGGCCAATGCCAATGCATTTTTCATGCGTCTCTGGCTTTACCTTTACGTAGGGAATCCATAAATGAATTTCCTAGCTAGCTGAGCAACCGTCACATTGCCGTGTCTTGTCCAGGCATAAGCCTTCGACTTTAGCGTAGGCCGCACCAAGCCCTTTCCAGTTCCCACGTTACCTCGCTTACCATCTCTTTATAACTTGATAGGAAGTATGAGCATCCACTTACTGGCATGCAACTAAGCCTCATCAAGTCTGGCCACAATCATCTCTTGCGTCGAGCTACCAAGCTTAGATGATATGAGGGGCCAACGTCTTTGGACCGGCAATGCCGCAACTCATTGCGGCTGCCTACGTACCCTTCCCTACTCTAAAGGGATCAAGCAGACCGTAGTTCATCCGCGAAGGGACGAAACTTAAACCAAATCGTTTGCAAGGCCGTGGCCTAGCAAAAAGCGGTAATGGCCACGGTTCGTATAGGCCATTCCGCCAAGATGCATAATGATTATGCATCATCGGGTCCGCGCCGTGGCATAGTGATGCCAACGCATCAAATACCCTCTTCGAAAGGCTACGCAACTATAAATGAGCCTTAGGCATCATTTATGCTCTTAAACTAAGCTATGAAGCTTACTTGGTACATAGTCCGCATATGCACCTTCAACCAACTACCCCTCCCTATATATGTCTTAATGGAATTTCTACAAGTATGAAAAGGGGAGCATATTGACATGCTTCACTATTCATGGCCGTTGCCATGAATTTCTGAATGACCGACAATGATTGCGAGTTTCCGTTCATTTGCACAATGATTGTGCACCACTCGTTTCTTTCTTGCACAATGATTGTGCACCACTTGTATTGCATTTGCACAATGATTACACACAACGATTGCGTACAATGATTGCGCACCACCCGGTCTTTCGATCAATTTTCGCATTTATTGCACCATGATTTTATTTTGTAAGATCAAGCCCACCTACCCAATCGGCCTAATGCATCATGATGATGCAACATTGGCCCTTGGCCAAATGCCAAACATAATGCGCCATTTTTGGCGCGGTATTGGCCTTAAGCCAATCCACCTTTTTCACGCTGCGGAAGCTTTGGATGAAGCTTCATCACAAGCAAATGGCGCATCTTTTAGCATGCGCCATGCTAAAAACACGGGGTGTTACACGAACGGTTTTACCTGAGTTGGGCCTGAAACAGTTTTTTGCGTACCTAGTTTGCGAATGACTTGTTAATACCAAGGTCCGGAGCTGTTGTTCGCGCACATGCTTTGCGAACACAATGTATATGTTCTAAAATCGTTCATGTATGTTTTACATACTCGTGAACTAAAACATTTATGATTTAAGGAATGCAATCTTTGCAAACAGTGTCTTAATGTTCATGAATTGATTCTTGTATAAGTACTTTGTACGATTACAAATCAATCCTATTTTGTTTCAATTAGTTCATATATATTTATATGAGATAATAAACAATTAAACAACTTGATTAAGATTATTGTGAGGTGATTTATATTTCTAGGCTATTCTTCGGGAATATAAGTCTGGTATATCAATTGGATCCTGTTCACCTTGATTTATCAAAAGACGGAACAAAACTCGTAGGTATTTCCGTGGGAGATCGATTTATCTCATTCCTGTAGACTTTTCTGTGTGATACAAATTTGTATATTAAAGTATTCGACTTTGGGTCGTAGCAACTCTTAGTTGTGGGTGAGATCAGCTAAGGGAATCAAGTGCGTAGTATCCTGCTGGGATCAGAGACGTAAGGAGCGCAACTGTACCTTGGATCAATGTGAGATTGATTGGGGTTCAACTACAGTCCAGACCAAAGTTAGTTTGTAGTAGGATAATGTATGTAGCGGCTTAATATATTATGTGTTCAATCTAGACTAGGTCCCAGGGTTTTTCTGCATTTGCGGTTTCCTCGTTAACAAAACTTCTGGTGTATGTGTTATTTCTTTTTCGCATTATATTTTTTTATATAATTGAAATATCACAGGTTGCGCGTTGAATCGATCAATTGGTAAATCCAACCTTTGGTTGTTGATTGAAATTGATTGATTCTTGAACATTGGTCTTTGGTACCATTCAAGTTAATTTCTCTTGTATTCAATCAGACTCGCAGATTTCTATTTGTTTGAGTAAGGATTGAATCGAGAAATTGAGATATAACTCTTTGATACACTTTTCTTTAAGATTGAGTCTGACTGTCTAGTTGATTCTCTTAAATGTATATTGAAGTTAGTACATAAAAATTGCTAAGAGAAATATTGGGTGAGGTTGTTGTACCCCCACTTTTTCAATTGGTATCAGAGCGGGCAAACATGTTTGAAGACCTCATAAGTCAGTGTTTGTAGCGATCTGACTATATGGACAGTAGTGCTATCTCAATAAATGCACCACCAGATCTAGGGATTTCAAAATTTTCTTCCATGACTGATTTAATAAAATATGTGTAAGAAATTCTATCTAAACCTCCAGCAGGTTTAAAATCCCTTGAAGTGTTTTCAGGGCTTGAAAAGAAGCTTGAGAGCTTATCTCTTGATGTTGAGTTATACCTCCAGAAAGAGCAAGAATCTCTTGATAAGCTAAACCAAGTAATGATGAATAATATTTATGTCGAGGTTGATATTGATTTACTAATTAGTGAGAGCAATGCTCCTCCTCTGAGTAATCTACTTGGTTGTAGTAAACTAAACGCATTACAAGAGAAGTTTAAATCTCAGTCATCTGACGATATCACCTCAAAGCATGAATCAGTTCATTGGTCAATTCCTGATACACTGTGTCATGATAATTATTTTTCTTACTGTTTTAAAGATGTCAGGATGACTCCTTACACCAAAAGAGTTTCCTGCATAGTACTAAACATTATCTGCAAACACTATTTTTTTAAGTTTAAAAATGAGACATCGGGGACTCGAAGTTTCGATATCTCTAAAGTCTTTTGTAAAACTTATAAAAACAGATTCTTGGATGTTTCTCAACTTTGTTGAATACAAAAGTAGTTGGAAAGAAACTCTTTCTTGGTTCCATGGTGAGCAAGACTTTTTTCACCTCAACATAACTTGATTGTGTTGGAAGTGCATCCTCACCAAGAAATGCCCTGCTATGTATACGGTGAGGCAAACACAAGAATTTGGGCGCACATATTATGTTCAGTAAGGCTGTAAAATTCAATTAGATTCTTCTAAAAAGGTACGTCTATAAACTTGAGCAAGATTTGTGTTTGCTTAGGGTACGTATAATGATCCGTGTACCTTGCTTATCGTTCATTTGTACCTAACTTGATCTGTTTTTAAGGTTCTTAAATGTTTAGGTTTGAAAATAGTAGTTCGGGATGTTTGGACTTCGTGGTACACTTACCAGCTATGCATAACATCATTTAAAATCAAAATCCAGGGACTTAAGTACGCATACCCATTTGCATACTGCTCTAGGTCACGAAAATTCATTTGCAAACCCGTATGCATACTTGCCTGTAGACGTCGATTTTCGGTAAACTTGTTTTGGCCGTAAATTCTTCGTCCGAACTCGGATTGACCTCATTTTTTTTTGAATTCTCTTCCTCTTTTAATTCTCTTCAAAATGGAGATGAGAATTCTTGAATTTGGATGAGTTAACATTGGTATTTTTCCCATCTATTGTTTTTGAGTGTTTTGCTCCATTTCGTCGCACTTGTTCCACTTCTTTTGGACTTGGGCACTTGGATTCTTGGAGTACTACTCTTATAAGATAATTTGTATCTTTTACACGAATTTTTTTGGTGAATCACAAAGAAGTAAGTGCAAGAATGGGCAGTAGTACGCATTGCTATGGGATTCTTGAATGTTCACAATCATCTTATGTGAACTATGGTGCATGGTCGTTATTGAATTTGTATGTTCTTCTTTGTTAAGAAAATATTTTTACACGCCTTTGGTAGCTACTCTTGGTGTAAATCCGTGCGAAAAAATATTGATTCTACCCTCTAAGGACAAATCATCTTGTATGTGCATTACGAGTTTGTCTTATGTCTAGGAAACTTCTTATGAGAATTTATTCTTGTGTTTTTAGAAGGATAACTAGAGGTTAGAATAGCCATTATTGTGAGTACACATAGCGATGTCCAACAATTTTCATCTTCAATATTTTGTTTGTTTGGAAGATGATTTCTGCAGTATTAATCTTTATGGTTTTATATACTGCAACTTGTTATGGGATATGTGTGTTTGCGTCCGTGAACTATGATTGTCCCATACGTGGTCAAAAGTGAAGTCTTTCATATGTCGATATGCAAGTATTTATAAAAGATTGAATGAACTTTTGACAGACAAAAGTTAAGCCTTTTATGTCACTATGCAAATATTGATGGAAGACATGATGAACTTTTGTTTACAAAGATTAAGTCTATTGTATGCCA
This sequence comes from Papaver armeniacum, assembly GCA_023531295.1. Classification (NCBI taxonomy): domain Eukaryota; kingdom Viridiplantae; phylum Streptophyta; class Magnoliopsida; order Ranunculales; family Papaveraceae; genus Papaver; species Papaver armeniacum. Next base: position 47,051 of record JAJJWW010007493.1, read on the forward strand.
TTGTGCAAATAGTGATAAAAGATAGAATGAATCTTTGTTTATTCCGCAGTATTGATCTTCCCTAGTCCATATTTTTATGTATATATTGTGCGGCTCCATAAGTTCTCTTATGTTGAGCATTTCCGATTGAATTAATCATGGGTTCTCTTGTGGTTAATTTAATTGAGTTTTTGGATACAAATTCATATTCTTATGTGATTTGTTGTTGTCCAAAAAAATCCTTCTTTTCTTGTGAAAGTAAGGTCGCTCTTGTTGTTCTTTCGGGAAGGACATTTTATGGGGGGGAGTTCTTAATTAAACTTGTGCTTAATTGCCAAATCTTTGTAGGGAGTGCGGTTGTGGAATATTATAAGGTTATCTTGTATCTTTATAAACTCCTTGATGAATGCATTTAGTTTCGGCTATATGATTGCATCTAAAAAGTTGATATGTGCTTTCTTTTGGTCATGAAGTGTCTCTATGGAAATTTCATTAGGATCCCACTAGTTTTCGTACCTTTGCCAATTTTATTGACAAAAAGGGGGAGAATTAATGTGTAGTTCACACATATGGTTTTAGGATCTGTAGTTGCAGGAAATCCTACACTACACCCCTCACAAGAATTCACACAATCTAAACCATTTGATATGAGTAAAGATAACTTCTCTTTTATTAATTTCTTGATTACTTACAAAACAAATGGAAAATGGGCTAAAGAGTTACAATCACTCTAAATTTTCTCTCTCTTAATGACTGGCCTAACACTCGAGAAAGCTCTCCCTCACAACAGGCCTGCTCGGCTCTTTATATTGGGTATTACATGATGGATGACAGCTAAGTTGTCCTTTATTTTCGGGAATGATTCGCGAAGTGTCGCAAGTGTACAAAGGCTAAATCTCGCGACGCTCCTAAATCTCGCCCTGTCTTCACATCTTTCTCGTGCTCGAGCATTCGTCATCCGTTGCGTCATCTATATTATTCATTTGCGACACCATCGCAACGCTGTTGTCTACCAATCTCGCAAGGTACTGATGTCGCGATATTCTGATCCTACATCTTGCCTCTTCTCATGTCTTCTCTGCGAAGAAGAGAATGTCATGAGAATTAGTACTTCTGAAATGCCGCAACTGTTTCTTTTTATCCGTTCGCAACTGTTCATCTTTATCTGTTTGATATGACTTTGTACTTTCACGCAAGATTTATTACACGTATTTCTTCTTCCACTCTTTTCTTGACACGTCCTTTTCAACCGTTTTTTCTCGACCATTCACGTCCCCTCTCGCATTAAATGCATTTATCCGGGAATGTCCTATAAATAAACGAAACTCGGCCGGATTTCTGTTCCGGCGAGTCAACTCGTTATTAGCCGATGAGCCGATCCAACTCAGCTGAGTAAGACCATTCAGCCAACTAGGCGGTGACTCGTTCTCGACTCGATGAGTCGACTCCTTCTTCCTTTGATCCAGATGACTAACGTTTGGCCTGTTTGACCGTTATCTCTAACGGTGACATGATGGAATATTCTGTCGACGGAAAAGATTATACCAGTGGCCGGCGGTGACTTTTCCGGTCGAATTAGGTGAATACCGGGATTTTTCCGGCGACCCTAAAATTACAGAATTTTGTGTGGATTCTTCTCATGGGTGTGAAGACTTAGATTTGGAAATTGGATGAAAATTTGTGAAGAATTCTGTAGAATTATCTAAACTCATGGGTTTGTGGAATTGGGCTAAAATTTGGAAAGAGAAGATGAAAGATTTGAGAAATGCTTGGACTTGGAAATTGAATTGCTAAAGGAAAAGGATTCTATTCCTTGGAAGATTTGGAGAACATTGAAGCCTATAAATAGAGAAGTTCTCTACATCTTTTTACACACCTTTTACACACACAACACTTCTCTTTTCTTTATTCTTTGTGTGAACTCTTTAGCATGAGTAGCTAATTTTCTTATTGATTGAGAATGAATTCCTAGTTCTTAATATATGATTTGAAGTTTTGTTTATAAATCTATCTTGAAGTTTTTCACATGATTATCGTTTGTTTTTACTATTAGGAATGTTTATACATTCATGGTTGATTGATAGATTGTTTAGGGTGGCCAACTAAATTGATTTGTTAATTGATCTAAAGCTAGTGAAAGTTAGGGGATAAGTAATCATTTCTTGACTATTTACATAAGTAGCAAACACGAGACCTTGCGGAGGGATTCCGTGGAGCAATTGTGTGTAAAAACAACGCTAGAAAGTGGACCAAGGAACCGAGTTTAACTACTAGTACTAAACCTAAATTCATAAATCTTAATGCATTCAGGGAATTACATCTTGTAAGCGAACCTCAAGGTGGTTCTTTTGAATAGAATACGATAACTAAGCGGACTGTTACTCGGTGAAATAAGGGATTTTGGGGCTAGCTAAGCGAACCTCGCTATCCTATGGTTGGTGATAACTTTGTGACTAATAACAAGTAGAAAAGAACATAACTTTAATCATTATTTTGCAACGAAGAAGGATTCCTTGATCTTGTCTCTCTTATTGATTTCAACTTTATCTTTTAATTGCTTTGTTTACTTTCTTTTGCTTTACACCCCCCTTTTGTGACAATTTTGACAACTAGAATCTCTTGCTCCTCGTGGGAACGAACTTGACTACACTATATTACTTGTTAATTAGGTGGAAAAATATTGATTAATTTGTTGTGGGTAACGACACGCATCAACTAGCAAAGTCTAAGTGTGGGGGAATTTGATAGAGTAGAATACACCCTATTTATTATCGATTGTTTATGCTTTCTTTGCGAGTTTTCTCGTAAATTATGTATCTTATGTATGTTTTGAGATTTTAGGTGCTTTGGAGTCATCGGAACAAAAGAAGGAGATGCTAGCCAAGTTGATACAATTATAGGCGAGAGATACTTGGAGCCCAGTCAAGGATAAGGGACAACTATTGGAGTTTAGTGAGGATTGCTAAAAGCACCCTTGGGTGTTGATAACCATCCCATTCATTTTGACCTAGATAGGTCGAGAAGAAATCAGTTCTTTCTCCCTTTCTGCCGCAGCTGTGTAAGAAGAGATAGGGGTGATTTTTGATTGAAGAAATGAATGAGATTCAAAGGGGTTTGTGTGTGATGCTGTAATTGAATCGAATAGATGGTCGTTGTGGTGAATTGTTGGCCGAGAAATCAACGAGAGAGAGGATCTTGTTCTTGGGATCTCGTGGTGTTTTTGAGGAAGAAGAAACAATGGAGAATTGAGAAACTAAATTGGGGGTTTAAGCTTAATTAAAGCAAAGCAACAACATGGGTTGAGTATGGATTATGCTTGTGTTGGTTTTATGAGAAGATGGTGTTGTTTGAATGAACTGGGTTGGACTTCAAGGTGGGAGAGATTATGCAGCTGATGTTTGAACTGAGCACAGATGAGTGAAATTCAGGGAAGAACAGATTTGGTGGCAGATACAGAGAAGTTTTCGATGGGGTTTGAACTGTTTGAACTGTGAACAACATAGAGAGATGGAGATTTGATTGAATCAAAGATGAATTGATGGCTGAAATTGATATGGGTTTGCTGTAAAACGTCGAGATATGGGTTTGTATGGAATCAGAGAAGAAGATGATGAAGAAATCAGTCGAACTAGGGTTTGTTGGTTGAATTACAGGGAGGAGGTTCATGAAATTGAAGATGCAGTTTGAGCTCAAATGGAATTTGCTGCTGTGTTGTGCAGTAATGGAAGTGAGTTGCAGTGGTGATGAAATTTCAGTTGGAAACAAAGATGGCTCAGGTGGTGTTGATTTGGCTTGAACTAGAGAGTGTGTTGCAGTTGGTTGCTGTAGCAGGGAATGACAAGAAGAGCGCGCATAAGTGGAGTTATTCTTAGGTTTATTGTAGATGAAGTTGCTGCCATGGCTCTGGTGGTTTCATGAGTTAGGATAGTGTTGGTTGTGTATGTGCAACTGAGATAGAGGAGGATATATTGAACCTGTTGAGTTAAGAACTTGCTGCTGATGGGGTTGAGTTTGGATTCGCGAGAGATCTTCACAGTTCAAGAAGGTGGAAGAGAAGATGAAGTTGTTGTTGTGTGGAAATGGAAGAACAGAACTGTGGAGGTATTGAATATGATGTTGTTGAGTTGAGATAGTACTGGTATTGAAGCCCCTGGTGTTAGTGAAATTGCAGGTGCAGTGAAGGAAGTGCAACTGCAAGTATGAACTCAAGTGCAGGCATGAACTGAAATGGTAGACTGAAGTGCAACTGGAGCTCAATATGAACTAGGAACTGTAGGGTTGAGTTGAGTTGCAGGCAAGGGAATGGCTCCATAAGCAGTGTGTTTTGCTGTTGCAAATGGTGATGAGGAATGGCTGCTGCCAAGAACAAGGAAGAACGAAAGCCGAAGCAATAAAACGGTGTTGTTGCAGCTGAGAGTGAGATGATTTTGTATTTGATGGTGTAGTGATGCAGGCGATGGATGTGTATCCATTGAGCTGAAGAGATATGATAATGTTGGTGCTATGTGTTTTGTGGAGAATGAAATGGTTTGAGAGTTGTAGCAGCTGGAATTGACTGCAAGATTTTATCGCAAGTGGAATGTGGCTGAAGCGCACTGATGGTGCAGCACAAGACTAGGATGTGCAATATGGGCTATGGCCTTCGCAAGATGGCTTTGGCCTGATCCGACTCAGCCCATTCAGCTGGTTAGATACCTAACTCTGATTCTGACCCGACTCTGACTCATGACATCACCGAGTTGACTCAGTGACCTTTGACCGTATTGACTGAATTTGACCGGTGACCGGGTGGACTTTGCCAGTCACCTGAGCTATTTTCAGGTCACTTCTCCGGCCAATTTCCGGCCATAATACCAGTTTTAAGGCGACTATTTTTGGGACATTTTTTCACATGGGTATTCCTCACATATGGGCTTGGTGGACATCTTGTTATTGGACTTTGGGCTTTGAAGACCTAGTTTTGGAAAGATGAAAAGCTACAAAAGGAGAGAGTTTTCTACAACTTGGATCACGTATTTGCTACTGGGAGTTTTGGAGAGCGGCGACTAGGGTTTGCTTCCATTTAGTTTTCATCTTCTTCATTATTTTATTATTGATTATTGAATATGATGAACTCAAAAGCTATGAGTAGCTAAATACAATTATTGGTTATGGGATAAAGTTGATTTCCAACATGTTATTTGATTCAATGAATTAGTTTTGTCTCAATACTTTATTGTTTATGATTCATTATTAATATTGTCATATGATTTGATTGTTTGTTTGGTTGAGTTCGGAATCAATCCGATTTACATTCACCTCTATTGCAAGATTAGGGTTTTCAATAAGAAATAGTTGTTTATCCCTGATTCTAAGTAGCTTAGTGTGGTTATTACTTGTAGTGATACATCTTTATAATCGCATATGAATCATAACCTTGGTTAAATTGAATTAGTGCTTTTACACGTTTGATTGCCTTGATTAGTCTTATTCCATAAAACTTAGTGCTCTTGGGTAGTTAAATATAATTGTGCTTTTACACTTTAGGTTGCTCTCTAAGTAGAATTCACATATACATCTTTTAATGTGGTTGTGATGAAATCGGAGAATTAGCGGGATATTCTTGCGATCAAGGTATCCTAGGAATTTTAGTAAATGAGAGATTAAAATACCAATTCTAATCGTTGATGAAAATACATGTTTGTGAATGATACTATCCCGTGACCAATATCTTCTCCTTATTTATTATTCCATTTATTTTATTGCTTTCAATTATTTTTATTGCTTTGTTTAAACAAAATTCCACCCTTTGGTTACTAAGAAACTGAATTTTTATAACAACAAAAGCCTCTCTGTGGGAACAAAATCTTTCTTACCACGTACTTCATTTATATTAGTAGAGTGAGAAAGTGAAATTATATTTGCTCGGCTGACAACCGATCACTAAACCACATCAACCAGAGGATGGGTTTCTAACAACTGAACTTCTTCTTGGACATTATTAGGCTCGGGAGAACGTGTCTGAAGATGATCTTCTAAAATGGTAGAGGTACACATGTCAAGTCCCAAGTGAGGGATCTGTGTAAGAGCTAAAGTTAAGGCACATGGAGAATGATAATCACCCCTAAACTTAGAGTTTTGGGTGTCTCTAGATAAACTAACTACAATTTCCTAATTTCTAGATCATCAAAATCTCGAAAATGGTCAATTGCTTCTCGTAGATTATACTCGGGTGATGCATTCTCACTCATATTTAAAAGCTCTAGGAGTTCATCTTCTTTGTCTAAAACTATTGTTTCTAAATCATTAGACTCTAAAACAAAGTATTCTCGGGATAAACTCGTTCCTCTAAACCATCATTGGCTTCGTAATCAAAAGGAAATTCTACATCATCTAAAGAAGTGGTATCTCTAGTCAAATCCTCGTCCTTTTGAATAGGTGAATAATCATTAAAATTATTGGGATTTGAACAAGAAATAACACTATCATCATACAGTTCATTTGAAGTAACAAATTCTTGATCACTAATGTCAGATTCTTCATCAACATTATCCTCATCATAATCCTCATTATAATAACATGAAAATGGTTGAACCTCATCTAAAGCAGTGTTACCAATTCTAACCTCTTCATCTTGATTATGTGAATAACTATCTTCATTTTCAAAGGTACTATTGGAAACACTATATTGGAAATTAAGATTATTTCTACTTGATTCTGTTTCGGGCCTCTAACAAAAGATTTTGAATCGACTCACATGACTTCCTTATGGTATCGTGACTCGACTCACATGACTTCCTTATGGTATCGTGTATAGAAGGTTCACTCATAGGTGCATTTTGTTTATTCATTTCTAACAAAAACCTATTTGTATTCTCAGTTAACTATTTGAGAGACTCTTTTAGAGGAATAACGGAGTTCGCAGAAGGATCATAATAGGGACTAGTTTTAAATATTTTCATTATATTGTCCAGAGACGAGGAACTAGTACTATAATATTCCTTATTTTCTTGCTCGCACAACCGATGTGCATGTGGATAGTAATTGGGCTCACCATGGTATGATCCATAACCTTGAAAAGGTTGATGTTCCCAACCACTATTCACACTATGGTCATAAAAAGAATAATGTTCATTTTGATCAGTCGGATAATCATTGTATTGGCTATTGTAATACCAGTTCGACATTTTATGTGCACGTGCAAATACAAATGTTGGGGTTGACTATTTTGGGTAGGCTTGGGTTACCTTTAGCAGAATATACCTATAGTCAAAGAATGATCAAAGGTACGATGCTAAGGCTTGTGGTGTTTCGGATGATAATGCCCAAAGGGTTTACCTTACTATCCCACGTGTTTTCCTAATAATCAGTGTCAGACGATGCAATAATGTTGTGCACGTGTGTGTTTATGTTCGTGCTTTCAGAGCTTCAACACAAAATAAAACCCACTGACATGGGATTCGTGGGTGGAAATAATTTTACCTCCCGTACCAGACATGCGACGAATCAGTTGTAGTCGACTCAGGCCACCGACTCCTATGTCAGTGTACGAACCTGAGGGGCCGAGACAGTATCGTAACTGTCGTCCTTCCTTGCAGAAATTTTATTCAAATCAACCGTTCCTTAGGGTTTTAAAAATAATAATGTTCAAGTCCAAAAAAGAATGTCCAAAAATAAAAAGAAAAATTACAACAAAGCAAACCCTAATACAATTTCCAAAAGGGAAACTTAGGCTAAGGCCCAACCCATGGATAACCCATAATATGAGGCCCTTCATTAAAAGAAGTTTAAATCTAGGCCCTGAGTTATTAAAAGACATCCATGCCCTTTATATATTGTCAAGCGCCAAATTAAATAAAATTTAAATTTAAGCCCAAAATTATTAAATCCATGCCCAAAATTATTAAAGTATAGTGTGAATGTGTAAACAGAAGTTACACATGCATATGTCATGTGGATCCAGAAGTTACACATCCTTATGACATGTGTAATACAAAGTTACATATAAAAAAATAGACATCAAAAAAGAAAACATATAAAAAATACATGTATTACTTTAATATTCATTTACAATAATTTCTTAGCATGTGTAACTAGATGTTACACACGCATCTCATCGAGTGTAATTGAGAGTTACATATTCATCTATCTAGTGTAATTGTGATTTACATATGTATCTTTAATTTACAAGCGTGTTTAAAGATCTCCGAATACGAAGACGGATGCCATGTGTCCGGATTAGCATATGCATCACCGCAACAACACGATCTTCATGAAATGCTTCACACACACTTTTACAAGCTACATATGGCGTTGATGAATCGATAGAGCACCTTGATTCGAGTTGGATACACTCTGTTGAGATCAACAACATCCAAAGAGTATTGCAATTACCCAGTACCAACGAGACCTACCTTTAGGAACCTCCAACATCTGAAGGTTGTAACCATCGACTAAACTCACATGGTAGAAATATAAACCACCTGAACCGTTGAGCGTGAACTCTGCCAGTGTAGCAGGTGGCGCGACACCTCCTCCTGCGCATTCAATCTGTCCTGAACCACAATCACCTGTTACACAAGTGAATTGACTTGTTGTAGAATCTTAACTACAAAGGGTTCGTCCCCAAAAACGACCTGACCATGATGCCGGGGCCGGAATCAACTTGGATTCTCCTTATTGAAGAACGAAGCATGTAGTTTCCAGTGGTGGTGACCCTGCACTTTCTAACAATCTAGGCCGTACCGTGTAACTACAACAATTGGTAAATGTAAATGTAGTCGAATATACACCTACAATCAATAAGAATTTTGAGTAAGAATTTGAAAGGGCAAAGAACAAAGAAGAATTTGAGTCATATATGCACACAACAGACTTATTACTTACATTGAATGTTGATGATAAATTACACACGCATCGAACTGGTAAACTGAGATTTACATCATTTATGGTTCAATCAAACCACATCCAATTAGCATGTGTAATTGGCAGTTACACATCCAATTAGCATGCGTAACTAACAATTACACATTCAATTAGCATGTGTAACTGGCAGTTACACATCCAAATAGCATGTGTAACTAACATGAAGATTTAAGTTCATTAATCGATAATAAAAAAAAAACTACCCAAAAGGAGAGGTGACTATAAAGCAATTACCAGTCATAAAATAATATAGTTACCTTGCAAATGAATGAGAAGCTCTTAATTAAGATATCACTGCTTTAGCAGAAAGACGTTGTTAGCACTGCATTAGAAGACAGACGTTTTTAGCAAAAGGCTAGATGTGCTTAAGGCATTCCAGAACAATAATCATCTTTGGAATAATAATACAAAGGTGGAGATAAGTCAGGTGCATTCTTTGGAAAGTAGCCAGTGTAGTAGCGAGGAAATCCCACACTACACCCCTCATAAGAATCCATACAATCAAATCATTTTAAGATGAACAATTATAGTTTTTATTGATTAAACTTCACGAAATGTTACAAGATGAACAGGAAGTAAGCTAGAGAATTTACAACCGCTCTAAGCTTTCTCTCTCTAAATGGTTTGCCCAACACTCGAAAAAGATCTCTCTCTTCTTAAGCCTGTTCGGCTCTTTATATAGGACATTACATATTGGATGACACCTAAGCTGTCCTTTATTTTCGGATCTGACTTGCGACATTTTCGCAAGTGTACAAATATTAAATCTCACAATCACTCTTAAATCTCACTAGGTCTTCATATCTTTCTCGTGTTCAGGCTGTCATCATCCGTTGCGTCATTCTTATCATCAATCTGCGACACCTTCGCAATGTGTCGTTCATGAATTTCGTAAGGATATTAGTGTTGCGATATTCTGATCCTACATCTTGCCTCTTCTCATGTCTTCTCCGCGAAGAAGAGAATGTCATGAGAACTAGTACCTTCGAAACGCCGCAACTATTCATTTTCCATATTTCTCTGCATTTTTCCATATTTCTCTGCACTGGCATGATCTTGTACTCTCACGCAGAATTTATTACACGTATCTTTTCGTCCATCCATTTCTTGACACGTCTTTTTCAACCGTTATTTCTCAACCGTTCACGTCTACTCTTCGCATTAAATTTGTTTATATTTTCGAGAATTCTTCTTCATATATATATTCTTCTCATTCCTCTCTTCTTCTCTTTTACTTTCCCTCTTGCTTTCTCTGCAACCTTTCTTCAGTATCTCTACGTAACTTCCGCTCCTGCTACTGTAAATCTTCTTCTTTTTACTTCCTTTGATCTTCAATTTTCTCTTCATTCCCATACTGAAAAATGGCTCCAGTTGGTCGTAAATATGAAACTTCTCTGAAGAAAGTTCAGAAAGATTTTAAAGAAAAGGGTTTCACACTAACCACCATTCCCAATCAAGAATCTAAATCCATTCTTTCTGCCAAGCTTTTTGCTGATCATCACTGTAATGATCAGGAAATCATAATTTCGCTGGGTCAAATTCTCGCTGGCCTTCCCATTCCTCTCTATGAGCCTGATCTTCCTTTATTTTATGAAATCCTCGCTCATGCGAAATTCTCGCGAGCTGTCTACCAGTTGAGTGGGGATTGTATTCGTCTAATGCTTGAGTTCGCCAACCGTGGTGCTGGTAGAGGATCTCATTACTCACATGAAGTCAGGGATCCTCAATTCGCGAATTAGAAATATTTGTTGAACAATACACAGTAGAGAGCTTGTTCGAGAATTACGAAGTGATAAACATGAAGAATGATAGAACTCAGTGGGGTGCGCGCTTGAAGAAGAGAGAAAATATTGCCAATGATAAAATATTAATGCAGGACATAGACTGGCATTCTGGCAAGAACAACATTCCTCGTCATTCTAAAGACGATAGATGGTGCGTCTTCCCGTTGGTCCTGAAAGGACCTTATATTTCAGGTTCCAATGTAATTCCTGCGAATCTCGCCAGCTATAAAGCTTGGGTATTTAATTGGCCCGAGAAAGCGAAAGAGGTATTTTTCTTAAATTTCGCTCAGTTGTATAACCTTCACTCCTTTTTGTACCTATTAATCTTGCGAAATTTTCAGATTACCAAGCTAAAGAAAAGTTACAAAAGGAATGCCAAGGAAAGTACTCTAGCAGCGCTCCGTTCGATCACGGATGAAGTAAGAAATACTTTCTTTTACTATTTTAACAATATTGTTGCCTTTGTTCCTTATCTTCATTCGTGTGCGAAGGTGGGTGTTGAAGTTGCTGGAGAAAAAAGAAATTTCTGAGGTTGCGAAAACCAAAGGAAAGGGTAAAGGTCCTCTTCGCAAGAAGAAATCTGCTGCCCCACCTTCAAAGAAACGAAAGATTCATTCTCCCTCTCCTTCAAATCCTCAATCCAGTGAAAGCTCTGATGATGAAGATAATGATGATATTGACTCTTCTCTCGCAAAGGAGAGTTCTCCAACTGAATTTTCTGTGGCACAATTGTCCGGTATCTTCTCTGATTCCATGCAAGGGATTGGAGATGATCGTCTCTCTAATACGTGCAAGGATCTCGCAAGTATAAGCGATGTTCCTTTATTAGAAGGTGCAGATTCTCTTCATGGGGTCTCTAGATCAGTGACTTCCAGCTTTCTAAACTCGCTTGGCGTATTGGTATGTCTTTGTTCTCCTATTTCTTTGTAATTTTTATTTTAAGCTATATCTTAATAATTTCTTCGTTTTCTTTCACAGACTGGGAGAGCTTCCTTCGCTGTTGCCTCAGATCTTGAGAAGATCCGTGGTATTCTCGCAAAGAAGATTCTTCAACTTCGCAAGAAAAATGAATAATTGGAAGCTGAAGTTGCTACTCTTCGCGAAAAAACTAAGCAATTAGAAACTGAGTCTTCCACTCAGAAGAATAAGATATCCAGTCTTGAAAGTGCCAATCACCAACTTTTTGGTATGAAGCTTTTCTCTTTTTAACTGTTTTGTTCTGTTATTATCTTCCCTCATCTGATTCACCATTTTCGCAGACGTCTATAATCTTTCTGATGAAGCCATTCTTCTTCACTCGTTCCCTGACCCTATGGATAACAATGTCCTTCTTGATCACCTCAATGATTCTTTGAATAGCTTTACGAATGACAATATTAAATCTATTCCTCTAAATGAACTTCAATCCAAATTTCGCCTCTTTGAAGCTGATCATAGGTCTAGTTTAGGCTTAGCCAACCAATTCAAGCGTCTATATCTTAGTTCTAAAGAGAAAATTAATACTTTAAGAAAGAAAATCAGTGATCTCATAGATGATAAAGATCGCATTGCTAGTCAAGGTGCTCAAGCATTAGCGAAATTCCAAAAGGCTCTTCTTGAGGTTCAAATTGAACGAGATGAATTTATTCGCAAGAATGTTATACTTAGCGAGAGAGAACATCAAATTCGCTCCCTTCTTCTCATAAATGATGATGATGAATTTGCTTGGGCTGCGAAAGTTCTAGATGATGCTAGAAATAATTTAGGTGTTAATGTTAGTCTTCAAGCTGAGAACACTGCCTTGGTTAGGGATATGATTTCTGACAGACAAGGTTGTTAATTGTTCTTCTTTATCTAATTGTTTGTCTTACATGAAATTGATGTTAAGTTACCGACTCATTGTCACATGTTCGCAGAAGCTGAACAGAGATTTCGCAAAAGAATTGAAGAGCTTGAATCTGAGAAAGAACATCTCGCAAAGAACTTTTCTTCTCGGGATGATAAATATTCTAGATTGAAGAGGCAACTACAGATCACTGTTGCGAATTTCAAGAATGATGCTACTCTCTTTCTCAATCAAACTATTGAGATGATCTGCGATGACAATGGTATACCTCATTCCAAATATCCTTGCCTTCTTGAAGAAATCCCCCAGAATGTGCCCTCTCTGGATATCTCTGACTGCGATGCTAGCGAAGAAGAGGGATCTGATGAATATGAAGAAGAAGAGTCAAACGAGAAATAGTCTTATTTTCTTTCTTCACTTTTTTGTAACATCTGTACATTCATTCTTTCAATCTTTTATTTTTGTACTCTTTTGTTGCGAATTTCTTGGATCTTCCAATACAAGCTTTACTTTTGTTGTTCCTGTTTGCACATGTTAAAAGAGCGATTCTTTTTTGCAATACGGTTAATCAATACATTGTCAATCTTTTTCATATTATGAGTGCATAAATCTATCATATGAAAGAAAATAACATGCTCTTATTCTATTCATTCCCATACTTGCCTCTGTTATTTGTTTTCTAGTGAAATATTAAGCAAGTTACTTTTAAATGGTAACATGCCTCAGTCTCAAGAATTCTTTCTTTGAATTTTCGCAGATTCTCTTAAAATTTAGAATTCGCAAGCAAGTATTTCTTGGTTGTTTCCAAGATTTTTCTTTTCTTATGTGGTCTTATTTTGCCTTCGTAGTTAAAGGTCTTACTGTGCCACCTCTAGTCATTGCGACAAAATCGCAAGACGTCTTTACACTTTCATGTAATGACCCATTGATCTTGTCTTATCATTTCTATAGTATTATTTCCTCTGTAGGATGTTTTTCATGCGACAATATGATAGGCCTAAATATTCTTGCGAACATAAAGCCCCATGACATTTCCGTCGTGCGATGAAATCGCAGGACGTCCTTACATTTGCATGTATTGACCCATTGATCTCGTCTTATCTTTTTCTTTTGTATTATTGCCTCTTCAGGATCATCGCACAAATATGACAAGCCTAATTTTTCTTGCGAAAATAAAGCCTCATGACATTTGCGTCTTAAGACACTTATCAGCTCCCTAATGGAGGGTGTCGCCCTTATCTTCCCCCTAGTTGCCCTTCAAGGAGGCGTACATCGGCCATACAATACTAGCTCCCCACATCCAGTCTTGACAACAACTAGTCATTTTCACAGCCTCTTATCCCTTTTGCCTATAGGGCTTATGGTTACGAGATTGCACCCTAAGTGGAGTTTTCTTCGGGCCGAGTGCAGCATACGCCAAGACTTGCCAAGAATGGCCGAGACACTTCAAATGCCCCAGGCACTCTTGGCTCAACCATGTACCTCGGCGCCTTGATCATATGCTTACTCCTTAGAAGAGACCCTAGGTCGTCCAACCTAAGTCATAAGCTTAGGTTGAAAATCCAAGGTACCTCTCCTGGATGGGCTTTATTGACCCCAAATCTCCATGAATCAGGTTCCAGGGGCGGTGTAACCTTTCCCCTGAGCCATGTTAGCAGGTACCCCCTTTTATGACGCACTTTAGGTCTTACATTTGCCTCTTGCTAAATTTTGATTCACAAACTAGGGTGTACGCCATAGCAGGTTCGCTCCTTTCTTTGTCATTGATTTTTGATTATCTCTTGCCATTATCTGTGCGAAATTATCGCATGTTCTTTCTTCGATTATCATAGTCTTTGCATCTTCAGCACATCTTTGTTACTCAATTTTTTTTTCACTCATACATTTTTCGCAGGCCTAATATCAATCATTCACTCCTTGCATCTCTTACTTCTGCTGCTATCTACTTCTGCATTATGCAAATTTTCTGGTGCTTCCTTCCGTTTTGCGAAATCATCGACATTTCTTACTTTCAACAGGAATTCGCAACGTATTTCTTCTCCCTTTTCTATTGAATCTACCATCAATCTTTACCTTCTTTGTTCTTCTTTAATGTTTTGTTTCCAATTCTTCTTCTTCGCGGCTCTCTCTTCGCAAGATTCCATATCAGCTTCATAGCATTTCTTTCCTTCAATCTAATCTCCTTTTATAACGCCAACACCACTGGGATGAGGAAATTTGATGCATTGGTGGAAAGTCGATGCTACACCTAAAATCTCATGTAACCAAGGTCGCCCAATCAATGCGTTATAAGGTGATTCTACATCGACTATACAGAACAAGATTTCAGTTGACAATCCTTTCAGCGGAATTCGCATATGAGCTTCTCCTTTAGGTTTATTGGCAGTACTGTTGAAACCATAGATTTTATAAGTTGAAGGTATTAGATCTTCATCTTTCCCTCCCATAGTTTTGTAAGTATGATAAAAAAGGATATTCACATAACTTCCAGTATCGATCAAAATTCTATTGATTGCCCACGAATTCTCAGCTTCATCATCTTCATCATCACTAGGTTTTGTATTAATCTCCAATCTCACCACTAATGGGTTGTCATGCATCTCTCCATCCTCAGGTACCTCTTCTGCGGTGAAAGAAATAATCTGCTTTTGCCATTCCTTTAGTGGCGATGTCTTCGCAATATTCATTATTTCTCTATTATCAGCATCTCTTGCGAAAACACTACTGAGAATGTTGTCATGAAAATCTTCAATTGTCCTGTACGAATATACGATAGAATTACAAAACAGATTCTTTGCCTTTGATCCAACTTCTATTACAAATGTTTCTCCTCCTTTTGTTGAATTTACTCTGCGAATTTTTGGCGGTGGCGGTAATGCTTGAGGTTAGGTTTTCCCTACCAGAAAGTGACTTAGTTTTCCCTGATCTATCATCCTAAGAATAATTCTCTTTATATTTCTGCAATCATTCGTTGTATGTCCATGGAAACGATGATAAGAGAAAAATTCATTACTTCTGAAACTTGGAGGTGGTTCACTTCCCATGTTCCATGGTGCAAGTATGTTTTCCATTAGAATTATAGCTTCCCATATCTTCTCCACACTAGTATTCAAAGGTGGCATTTTGATTTCTTCCCATAATACTCTGTGATTTCGCTGTCGTCGGTTGTAATTTTGCCTTTGGCCTCCATAAGTTTCTTGTGGATGATCAAGTCTTTAGATTTTTTTATTTCCACCATGGTTATAGAAATTTCTCTCTCTCTCAAATTCTTCTTGATCATGACTACCCATAGCCACTAGCTTCTGCTGACTATCACCCATTATCCTCTCTTGTTGCCCTTGCGAGGTGCTCGCCACTGTATTTATCAACTTCGGTAACAAGCTTGCATTCGCTGGTTTTGAACTTGTGTTCGCAACTTGGTATGATTCCATCTCATTTTGTTTTTCCTCAAGAGCAATGTATTCCTCCTGCAATTTTCGCAACTCAGTCATTGTGATTATATTCTTGATCCTGAAAATTTGAATGTATAGCAAGTTTGTCGCGAACATAGCATTAATAAATGATAGAATGAGATATCTCTCGTCCACACGACCAGCCATATCACTACACATTGTCTTCCACCTCGTGGTTAGATGCTTCAAACTTTCACCAATCCTTTGTTTTAACCCAAATACATCTTCAATACCAGGTCGCGAGAAATTGTTACTTATATACGCGCCTAAGAACGTACTCTGCAAATGGTTGAAAGATGTTATAGCATTCTTTGGTAAACCTTCAAACCACTTTAAAGATATTCCTGTTAAACTTGATGCGAAATATTTGCACAACACAGCATCATGATTTTCCCATTGTAACATACATCTCACATAAGCTTTGATGTGTTGAACGACACAAGTTGTTCCATCAAAAATGCTAGTTAGCGCTGGTAGACTGCACTTTGGTGGTATTCCTCCTGATTGCACTGCTCGTGTAAATGGAGTCTTCGCAGCTTCTTCTATGGCCTCGTCCAATTGTCTCCTGCCTCCTTATTTTCTGTTGTTTAACATTCCTCTCATCTCCGCTAGCTCTCTTAAAATTTTCTCATTTACACCAGAATTTGGATCCATGGGTCTTTTTAACGATGTTTCCCTTCTTCTACGTTCCTCTCTGCCTTGATCTTCTCGTTCATCATTTTCTTCTTGTTGCGATCTTCTCTTTCTTCTCTTTCATGAATTCGCATGCCGTCATATCTCTCATTTTCTCTTATTCGCTGCCTTTCAACTCTCCTTTGTACTCTTTCATATTCTTCACTGATATTACCATTGTTACGATTTTGCTCTCGCCTTCTTTCTCGATTATCATGATTGTTTTGGAGAATTGCCTCTTGTAGCTCTTGTTCTTCCACTTCTTCTCTCAGTCTTTCTCTCTCGCAAGATAGACGTGCTTGTTCAGTGTAGTGTCTTTCAATTTCATCTTCAATTTCTTTTTGCTTTCTCCGTGCTTCTCTCCCGTGCAATATTCTCCTTCCCTCTTCCTGATTTTCTTCGTCATCTTGATTATTTTGCCCCTGACGTTGCCTATTTCCTGGATTTCTATCATTTTGCCCATCTTGAAAAGTTTGAGCACGTAGGATATAACGATCTTCCATTATTTCTCTTCTTCCGCGACGTTCTTCGCTTGGATTTTGCACTTCCTCTCGAGATTCTTCATTAGCATTTTCTTCTGGTGATTTTTGCCTTATTTCTCGCCTAGTTGATCTTGAGCTTGACCTTGTAGTGCTTCTTGACCTTCTATTTTGTAATCTCATGTTTTTCATCCTCAACTCATGATTTTGCCTTGTCAAATTTGCACGTTCTTCTGCTTCTAATCGCCTTTCTTCATGTATTGTTTGTTTTAATGCCTCTAATGCTACGATCTCTTCATTTCCATGAATTATTTCTCCAATTACCTCTTGGTCTCTCTCCCCTCGTCTATTGTTTCCTAATTGCTGCTCTTCTCCCCTTTCATCTACAGAATCCTATCGCTAAGTGTGCACGCTTACTCTATCATAATCCACAGTTATATTTGGTATTGTTATACGTTGAATTGGCGGTTGAATTTGATTTTCTCCGTTATTCCTTGTGTTCATTCTTGAAGATTCCCCCATTTCATCTCTTCCTTCTCCAGCAAGTCGTCTACTCCTACTAACAATTGTTGATTATTTTGACGCAGTCTTCTTCTAGCCATTGTTCAATCTTAGTGAATTGCTGAAAATTAGATGAAATTTCCTTTCTTATTACTCCAAATTCTTTCAAATCACAATATCAATCTTCAATCATCCCTGTTTCTAGCGCCATTATGTAGTAGCAGGAAATCCCACACTACACCCCTCACAAGAATCCATACAATCAAATCATTTTAAGATGAACAATTATAGTTTTTATTGATTAAACTTCACGAAATGTTACAAGATGAACAGGAAGTAAGCTAGAGAATTTACAACCGCTCTAAGCTTTCTCTCTCTTAATGGTTTGCCCAACACTCGAAAAGGATCTCTCTCTTCTTAATCCTGTTCGGCTCTTTATATAGGACATTACATATTGGATGACAGCTAAGTTGTCCTTTATTTTCGGATCTGACTTGCGACATTCTCGCAAGCGTACAAATATTAAATCTCGCAATCACTCTTAAATCTCGCTAGGTCTTCACATCTTTATCGTGTTCAGGCTGTCGTCATCCGTTGCGTCATTCTTATCATCAATATGCGACACCTTCGCGATGTGTCGTTCATGAATTTCCAAGGATATTAGTGTTGCGATATTCTGATCTTACAAACCGAAAAGATACGAGACAAAAAAATATGAGACCAGTGTAAGAATAAACATACCTATGCCACCTTCTCCATCTCTTTGATTAATTAGTGCAGTCCAAGTATTGGGGTCTAATGATCTGGACTTTACTATACTCCACAGTCTCTTTTCTGCGGTAGAAACTTCTGAAACATTAGACATAATAAAATCATTAACCTGCAGTATCCTCACTGCAACCACATGATATCATTTTTCCTCGTCTAATGCCTAATATGTAATAGTTATATTTTTCTTATTTCATGTCATACAAGTTTCGCAAAAACCTAGATAACAACTTCCAAAGAATGTAGTTGCACGAAGCTATGGGACTGAACAAAGGATTATTGAAAGAATAGAAATCTCAGGCAATACAAACAAAATGAGAAACCTATTAGAAACAACCTCCAATGGTTTCTTGCTAATTGCCTCTCCAGATGCATGTTGAACGTTTTCATTCGCATCGTGATTAGTTGTTTCATTGTCGTTTACAGAATAATCATAAACTCCATCTTGCAAGTTTTCTTGAGTAATATATGTGGTTTTACAACATGTGTAACTAGCAGTTACACATCCATATAGCTTGTGTAACTAGTAGTTACACATCCATATAACTACTGAAATACAAGCTCAGCAAGACCAGTGACAAAGCAAAACAACTAAGCATTACAACACTATGAAAATAACCCATGTAATCTGGAGACACTCAAAGCTAATACTTATCCAACCAGCATAAGCTCAAATAGGAAATTTTTTGCTACTACATCTATTACAACACTATGAAAACACACCAACTAGAAGACCACTTGTGCTTCAAGAACAACCATGGTACTGAACAAATTTACTTGTTATTACCAAGCTTCAGACACTATATACGCAGAGCAAAGAGCAGAAGCCTGACTCATATGGCTTGTGTAACTGCAGTTACACATGCATATGGCTTGTGTATCCCTAGATTACACATCTATATGCCTTGTGTACTCAGAGCATATATGTTATCTTCATCAGCATTAGAAACATGGATCAGATAGAGCTACTTGCGATTCTTAAAAAGTGAAGACTACTCGATAAATAAGATCAAATAACACTTGATCAACTAAAATGCGGCATACTATAAGATATATAACTAGCAAATGCTAGTGCAACTTCTTTTAAATTCTGCGCAACTTAATTTACTAGGTGAAACAAGACTTAAACCAACACGACAGGTAACTCATGTATCAATTATGTACATTAGACAATGGGTATTTACTACTAAGTCAAACTAAAAACGGCCAAGTTTTTCCAGAGAGACCATATTTTATCATTCCACACAAGGTGTCCACATGTTAGTATGAATAATTACCATCAAAGCCTAGAAGAGGGTAAGTCACCACGAAGCTCTGGTTTTGCTACAGCTCCAAGAAGAAAAATCCACTGTATCACATATTTCCGTAGAAACAACCATAAAAAATATTCCCAACATCTAGCTTGCTAAATTCTAGAAAGGAAATATTACCTGAATCATCCATTCCCTTCCCCAATCTAAGCATACAATGAAATTTCGGTTTCATCACCAATCCTAAATTTTACATTCTTAAGATTCTCATGCATTTATTGAACAAATTCAGTCGCATTTTGTTGCGTTTTAGCAACAAACTAATATAAATCGGAATTTATAACCTGACTGCACAATGTTAACATCACAATATTATGCTGAACAAGAAGATATAATAGACTTACAATTCTTTTGCTGAACTCGATTCCTGCTACAACAAAAGGTATAACTCC
The DNA here is from genome assembly GCA_023531295.1 of Papaver armeniacum. Taxonomy (NCBI): domain Eukaryota; kingdom Viridiplantae; phylum Streptophyta; class Magnoliopsida; order Ranunculales; family Papaveraceae; genus Papaver; species Papaver armeniacum. The sequence goes on from JAJJWW010007493.1 coordinate 67,117, forward strand.
AACTACACATATTCAAAATAAGAATAAAAAACTTTAGGTTCAAATTCATACAGATACAAAACAATCTTATTAGACTATGCATCGTATTGTTACAATTTACAGTGTCATCGAATCTGCATGATATCCCATTCCATAAGAGCTTGCAAAAAAAAAAAAAAAAAAAAAACTTTGACTTTCTATCCGATTCAATTAGCATGTGTATCTATAAGTTACATATCTAGTTAGCATGTGTAACTAGTAGCTACACATGTATTTAGCTTGTGTAACTAGTATCTACACATGTATCTATAAGTTACACATCCAGTTAGCATGTGTAACTAGTAGCTACACATGTATTTACACATCTAGTTAGCATGTTTAACTAGTAACTACACATGTACTAAGCGTACGAGATGTTTGTGTGCTTCCTCTAAGTTTCTAACCTGCAAAAGAGAGCAAAATGACGCAAATCCTTGGAAGTGAAGGAAATGATACACGAAAGAAAGTTATGGACTGAATGGTCAGAACATGATCATGTTACTCAATAACAACAGATATAACTAGTTAGCTTACAGTCAAATGCGTTTATGGTAAGGCGGTTTCATGTTCAGAATGAGTCAATTACCCGATTCCAATTCATGCGGCAAACAAAAGCTCAATTTCAATTGAACAAAATAGGAGAATGTGAGTAAGCGAAATCAACGAAATGAAAATGTGATGAACTTATCATGGAACACCAATAATGTACTGGTTTCACAAATTTGATGTCCTCTAACTAAATGGGCAATAACATAGGAACCCCCGTATGCCAGATGTTATGGTGTTAAATCACAATCGTATATGCTTCATCGAGTATGGGACATTTTCAGGCAATAAGAAATATATCTACACATACCGAATTACGGACTATAGCTCCAATGTTAAGAATGTTCTATTAAGCTAACTGCAGTTAGAGGCATACAAAAATGAATATCATAATTTTGAAATTGCAGCTAAAAATTATCATTGCAGATCTTCTTATCACATTAGATTTACCTTCCTTTTGCGAACGATTTTTCAGAGACTCATCCAAAATTTTCTCTATTCCACGCAATTCTTCAATGCTTCACTCAAGTTGTCTTGCCCAGTCCTTGTGCTTCACAGATGACATATCTTCCACAGGCAAATTTCATCAAATCAAAGCATCTAGTAAATAATTGACTACGGTTTCCAATTCAACCTAAATCCACATATTTTAACAAAAGCAAAAAGTTCTCTAGCAGCAAAAACTTCATCTAAATGTCGATTCCCAGCATCATTCAACAACAACTTACGTTTCATATCTACCAAGAAATCGAAAATTAAAAGTGAATAAAATTCAAATCAAATTAACGGGTAACAGAGATGATGAGTCACTGATATCGAATCCTTAATCAGTTTTTAGATCGCAACTTGAAATTGATAGTTACGATGATTTTGACGAATAACAGATCTGAAAATTTTGTTCAATATTCTTCAAAAAAAATCCATTGATACAACCAGAAAGAGTAGATGAATGTAAATCTAAGATCTAATTTCGATTTTTAATATTTTTTTTCTCAGATTTGTTTCTGAATAAATAAACTAAAATCTCTCAATTGAAGCACTGATAGAAGAGAATACTTATCTGCACTTAGCTTGCTGATGATCTTGTGTTGAATCTGCAGATCAATTAACTGATATTTGTTTCTCCGCAACTGATGCTCCTCCTTCTCCCGATGGTGATGTATGATCTTTATCGGCGCCATCAATTGTTTCTGAATAAATTGTCTCTGCTCAAAATCAATTTAGAAACCGTAGAATTGTTGCAGTAGAGAATCTAAAAGGAGAAGATGAAACTAAATCTAAGAAAACCCTAGAATTGTTTTTTCTCTGCAACCGAGAGAGTGAGAGAGAGAAATATGAAAGAGAAAGAAGATGGAGAAATGAAAATATCTTATGATATTTCCCTTCTTTAAATAGAAAAGGGTAGTTTTGTCAATATCAAAATACATAATATAAAATTATGGGCCAGATCTGAAGAAAATTTGATTTTTTGGGCCTTGCAATGTCATTTTCCTAAAGTATGGAGTTGACAGTGTATGATCCATTTAATGAGGCTTCTATATATTGAACCCATATAGTAGGGGGGTTCTAGTATTTTTTCACTTTCCAAAAATAAAAAGAAGTCCATTTTATAAAAAGAAATAAATAAAATAATTATATACAAAATCTTCTTCTTCTTCATTCCTTTCGGATTCCTCTTTTCTTTCCTTCTTTGGCAATGCTTTCTTTTTATAGCACTTTTTCTTTCGTTGTAGCTTCGCTCCAAATCTGAAAAGATTCAAAAAAAAAAAAACAAAAAAAACCAAAGGCGTAAAAAAGAATAAAAAATAAAAAATAAAAACAAAAATAAATCTAAAACCTAAAACCTAAATACAAGTCCGCGTCGGCGGCGCCAACAACTAATGTAGTTTTTACAGTGGTAAGAATAGTGGTTCGTTTAAGACTTGTGAAGATTTGATTTCAGACTTAATTTTGATTTCACTTAGAAAATTTGTAAAAGATGATAACAATCTTACGAGAGACTGGGACTCAGGATTTCACCAATAAATTCATTCATGCGATTCATATATTTATTCTAGACAATTATAGCTCAAATAGAATATTGACTCTTTTTCTTTGCCAAGGTAGATTTTCAAAATATTAGTTGTAAATCCTAAGCATGGGACATCAAAACATCTAAGCAAGCATGACCTATCAAACGAGATAACAACTACTTAATCAAAATCATAATTCAATTTTAATTAGTGCAAAAGTCATATACGAATTAAATATAATTACCCAGGTATGATATTAGGCTTCGTCCTTCATCCTAGTGTTGGGGTTTAGCTCCTCATGGTGAAAACACTCTCAAACGATAGAAACATGGCTCAAAAGGTGTTTTTATTGAAGAAATATATGAAAACAGAATTTCGCAACGATGTACTAGTGTTATGATAGACACAATTTTGTGTCTGAATTGACCTCAATGTATGTATTGTTAGTGCTCAATTTGTACTTATTATGGTGTTTTTGTGTATGTGGGTGTTTATGAAGAAATAAACATGTGTGGAAAATTCGGCTCGAAAAGTTGATAAAGGCACCCGGAGGACACTTGCTATTCAGACTCCCATTTTGGATAAGGGGCAACTCAGTTGCTAAGGGGCACCCCAGTGCTATTCGCACCACACACCTGGATAGGGGGACACCTATCTTCGTCACCGTGAGAATTATTTTGGCGGGAAAATGTTATTTCATATGCGTGATATTCTGGAGTAAATTTGGAGGTGATTTCATGAGATTTTCTCGCGGATATCAATTGGAGATATCCTGTTTTACCTAAACAGGATTGGTAAGAGTTTTCGAATTGGAAAAAAATGGGATGAAATGCGCAAACACACGAAACAGGGAAGTGTGTACGAGGAGATATTCACGAGAATTCACGAGTTATTCTATGGATTGCGTGTGTTTGAAAGACTCTTGGCTCCATCTTTAATGAGTTCTGATTGTGTTGAAGTGTGAAGGAGATAATTACGGCAACTAATCTCGTGATTTACAGCTGCAGATACGTGAAATGAAGAAAAAATATTCTCGAGTTGTTTTTCTTGAAAGAGAGAAGATACGGGAGTCAAATGGGAGATACGATGGGTTATTGAGTATATAATACTGTTGAGGAGTCAGAGAAGGTTTATGAAGAGTTAGGGTATTTTGAGAGCAACAAAAATCATTGCAGAGCGATTCTGCAGTAGCAGCAGAGAAGAGGAAGAAGAGAGTTGCAGACGACACATCAAAAGTGTCGTTCTCAAGAACCCTAAAGCTGAAGAACATAATAATGTAGAGAACAGTCGTAGCCAATGTCTTATATTCAAACTGTTCAGTAACAGTCCATTAGTCACGCTTATCTTCAGTTAGTAACACCTCTTGTAACAGTCTATTCTCTAACGTCCAGTAGGTGTTGCAGATTCGCTGTATTATTATTTCCCTCCAATAAAACACCTTTTTTGAGCCATGAATCTATATTTTGAGTGTGTTTTGAGCATGAAGAGCTAAACCACATCACTGGGACGACGGAAGAGGCTATTTTTCGTTCATGTGGTAATTAAAATAATTCTTTTATAACTATTTGCATAGAATTTAATTGTTTTATGATTTCTATTAATTATTTGTTATCTTGTTCGATGTCGCATGCTTAGTTTTAATTACTTTTGATGCGTTATGCTCACAACTTACAACTAACGTTTTATGAAATCTACTTTGGCAAAGAATAGAGTTATTTTCTTTTGTTTTGAGCTATAAATGTCTAGCATTAATTTATGAACCCATGAACATGAAAACAGTAAAACCCGAGTCCCAGTAAATTTTTCTTCCTGTGACCATATTTTGTATATATCCTCTTTATTTTTCGTTTATTAATTCTTAAAATCAATCTCACCAAGTCCGAGTGAACGACAACTTTCTTACCACTATATAAAATTTTATCATGTTACAGACGTCACCGTTACAATTTATAAGACTATGGAAGAACAATAGTTTTTCGTTGTAGCAAAACTGCGACTGTCTTTGTTGGTCTAATGTTCTTCGTCTCATTCTTCTTCTTCAGCAGCAGGGTACTTTCCTATAACCCTGATTTTCGCCTCTGCAGCCTATGTATCGACCCCCAACTCCTCGATCTCCTCTCTCTGGAACTATCCCAAACTATTTATAAGCAACATGATTTAAATTTACCAAAGATATCATGAGAAATATTTCCGTAAGAGTCACGAATATTTCTTTTTTTCTCTCTTCCTCTACGCGTTTGCTGATGAATCCAATGGTCACAGAGGATTTGAGGATCGAATATCTTCTCTTAATCTTCACGTACCTTCCCAAATATGACAGAATCAAATCTCGGACGAATATATTCTTCATTTATCTCACGTAACTATCCTTTAGCAGACTCTGAGAATATCTTCTCTTCCCTGTAAGCCGTGATCTTCCTTTTTTACGTGAATAAACCTATTACCTTCCCTGTTTCGATGTACTGGATCATTCCCAGTCCGTATCCAATAGAAATTCCACTAAATTCTCGTCCAAACCTCTTCCCAAATCTTCCAATGAAGTTTCGAGTATATTGCTCCCCTGTTTAATCGAAAAACAATCAATTCCTTCCTTTTGCAATTCTGAAATATATAACGCTCCTGTTTTGTCGTAACAGATTGTTACTACTCCAAATCAACGAAAGAAACACCAAACAGAACTCATAAGATCAATTCTACAACTTTGCTGCTTAAGTGAATGTTTCCCGCCAAAAGTTTATGTTCAAAAGCTAGGGATGCAGTGCCCCTTATCCAGACGATGGGTGCCGATATTAACTGGGGTGGAAATAGTAATGAGGTTCCCCTTATCAGGGAAGTGTCCCTTAGCCAAGACTGAGAGTCTGAATAGTAATTTTCTCCCACGAGCGCAAATACCACTTTTCGAGCCAATTTTTCCCCAAAAGCTTATTTCTCCAAAAACACCTACAAAGACATAAAAAGCCAAAATAAATACGAAATTGAGCACTAACAATACATACAATTGAGATCATAATAGACACATAAATGCATCTATCAGTTATGGAGCATTACCCTGGCCATTTCCTGAATATTCCTATTCTTTCTTTCAGCAACTCCCTAGCTTGAGGAGTAATAGGTGGTGAGTATTGTTGAATAATCCCCAGTTCGTCATAAAATTCAAACACTCTGGTGTCCTTGAATTCAGTTCCACGGTCGCTTCTAATTTTCTTTAGTTTGCGACCTTGTTCGTTCTGGATCCTATTAACAATAATCTTGAATTCATCAAGGGTTTCATTCTTATGAGAAAGAAATGCTACCCAAGTGAATCTGGTGTAATCATCTACCATAACTAAAGCGTACTTCTTTCCCGCAACAATGGGCTGTTGAATGGGTCCGAAGAGATCCATATGAATTAAATCAAGTGAAGCTTTAGTGAGAATATCTCGAGATGATTTATGGTGAACTTTCGTTTGCTTACCCTTTTGACAGGCACCACATAAACCATCAATCTTTGCATTGATTTTTGAAACACCTCTAACAAGTTCTTTATTAATGATATTAGTTTGAAGGCGATAATTTATGTGACCAAAATGCTCATTCCAAAGATGTGTAGATTCCACCGTAGTCAGGTTGCAACAATTACTGAACTGAGTATCCAAAAGATAACAGTTATTTTTATCACGAGTTCCCTAAAAAATTACTTTCCCAGTTTTGTCCACAATGTCACATCCATTTGCATTGAAGACAACTCTATGGCCTTTGTCACAGATTTGACTAATAGAAAGAAGATTTGCAGTCATACCTTTTACGTATACTACGTCATGAATTTCAGGTACGCCGAGTAGTTTGATCATCCCCTTCTTGCTTATGTAACAGCAATTCCCATCTCCAAATGTTACAGGACCTCCTTCATAATCGCTTGTAGTAACAAACCTTGAGAGATCACCAGTCATATGTCGTCTACATCCACTGTCAAGAAACCATTGAAAGGGTGATGTTGATTTAAAGAAAAAGCTCCCATGCTAACACTACTTTCCTGTTTAGGATTTCTTGTTAGTTTTGTACCTCCTTTTAGAGAAGTAAACAGTTGTTCAACTTTCTTATGAAGATTACTTGCAACTTTTAAACTTTTTTTCGAAAGGACATACATGTATGTTGAAAGTGATTGAATGAATCACAGAACATACATGGACCAACATCTTTAAGCTCGTTTGAGTGGTTCTGAGTCATATCAGGTTTCAAAAGGTTTAGACAATGTTTATCATCTGACTTACGACTTTTCTTCATAGAAGAACAACTAGAGTCATTCAAGTCCATCAGAGGAATTTTGACAGATTTCAAATCCTTAAACATTACTATTTCTGCAACAAGATCAGAGTTGATCCGGATTTGTTCATTCAAATTTTTCTCGGAGAATAACCAGCTTTTTTTAGAACTTTTCAATAATTGCGGTGAAATCCTACAATACACACCTCACAAGAATTCATAATATCTAACACATTTTTAATATCAATAACCAATCTTTTTATTAATTGAATTGGGAATTTTACAAGAAGGAAATGAAATCAAGAATATTATTACAACTCTAGACTTTCTCTCTCCTCTAAAATTTCTCTCCACTCTCTAAAAAGATCTCTCCCTTTCATAATCCCATTCGGCTCTTTATATAGGACATTACATAATGGATGACAGCTAAGTTACCCCCTATTTTTGGATCTGACTTGCGAAATTCTCGTAAGTGTACAAATATAAAACCTCGCAACACTCCTAAATCTCGCTAGGTCTTCACGTCTTTCTCGTGTTTTGGTGTCGTCATGCGTTGCGTGGTAGGTTGTAGAAAGTGTTTCGTTTTCGCCTACTTGTAATCTTGCAAGTGCACAAAGTGCCTTTTGGAGGCAAGGGCAAGCACGGGTCGATCCATTGGGAAATGGAGTTGCTATGAAGTTAATCTAAGGCTTACTAAGCGATTTCGAGATGGTAGCACAACTGTGGTTTGGTGTCGATACGACTAGTTTGAGGTTATAATACTAAAAGCAAGATGAAATACAAGTATTAAGATTAAGGGCACTAGGATTGTCAAATCCACCACTAATTCAGGTTATGTGATTCAACTAGTTTGAGTGTTCTTGTTCCTGTGACAGATAAGAAAAGTATGTCCGCTCTATCACTTATCTAAGGAGTTTCACCGGGGGATAATTCAATTATCGGCTAAAGATACTAATCCAGCACTAATTGTCTAGTTAAGCACAACTAGTCAAGGGGTTAGCAATAATCTCTATAGCTTGAGCTGAAACACAATCAACACAGTGTTATCCTAACTACAATGGATACATGGCATTCATTGTGAGAGCAAGGCATTGAAGTGCTAGAATTGAATTTCTCTTATAACTTAAGCATTCAAAAACAACTCAAACCAAGTTGAACAACTGAACAAAGAATTAGGGTTTCATTTAAATCCTAACAAATTAATTCAGAACATGGTAAACATGATAAAAACAAACTTTAAATCGAAATACAAATTAAAACCATAAAAACTGACTTTTTTTCTCTCACATGAAGAACATCAATTTATACCTCTCATATCACTCAAACTATCAATTAAACAAAGACCCAAACCTGATTTCTCTGCTAATTCGGCTCTAGTAGTTATGCACGAGCTGTAGGATGAAACCCTAGTTCCAACCATCTCAACCCTAGCTTCTAAGGTATGGGAGAAGCTAAAGATGGAGAAGGGCAGAACTAGGGGTGTGGAGCGGGCGGCTATGGTGGCTGTTGCGATTCTTGTCGAGTAAGGAGATGGAGGTGGCGAAGTCATTTCTTGGTATGGTCGGGTAAGGAGAAGGTGATGGCTTCTGCGAAACCGTTGGGAGAAGAGAGAGGAGAAGAAGAAGAGAAATGGGGAAGTGGGAGGTTTGGTCGATGGGTGTAGGTGTAGGAGGTTTTGGTGTTTAGCGGCAAAGACATCAAGAGTTGATGTGTGTAGTGAAGCGGCTGGGTCGGATGCAGATGGGTGAGATCTCACGGCTCGAGTAAAACGGGCTTTGGATCCGGGTTATGGGCTGGTTCTTGGATAGCTCAAGCCCATGTCTTGTAAATGGGTTGCTCCTTGTTGGGTTGCAACTGATGCGCGCGCGGGCTTTGGCTTTCTGCTCCTTAGACGCTTGTCTCCAACTTTCTGCTCTTTGGCTCCTCAATTTCTCCGAGCTTTATTCACTACCTAAAAACACAAAATTAATTAGTACAAATATTTATTCTTGAAAACAAGGAAAATACAGAATATGGGATAATATCTGATTTCTGAGCACAAAAGATGAGTTAAATGCCAATAAATAGATGTAGAAATATGCAATATTTGGCACTCATCAAATACCCCCCTAAACCTCGAATTTTACTTGTCCTCAAGTGAAACGAGTAAATTAAGAAATCCTAACTATACCAATCGTCGCGGGTCTCTCGATGCATTTAGCGTATGCACTAAGCCTTTAAACCCCTAGGTGTCCCTAGTGGACGAGTTGTAGTCTCGTGAGGGTTTACCAGGAGGTGTACCCACAAAA
>JAJJWW010007494.1:0-18587 GCA_023531295.1 Papaver armeniacum
GTGATGTGTTTTCCTTTCATGTGACCAGGATAAAACTTCCCGATGATACTTGTTATATGTAACCCTAATAACAACATCTTGAAGTAGGGGATGGAATGATGAAAATTGAGGATTCGACCCACGAACCGTAGCTTCCATTTGTTATACCGCGTGTGTTGTGCTTAGTGAACAGGAGTTCCAAGTAGTATTTGTTAGGTATGAAGGCTCATCTCAATTAATAGTGCGTGTGGCGTGATTGGACACGCCCTCAAGAAGTAGTTGCAATGTCGGGAGTACCCACGTGCACTAGCTCGATGCTTCTACGATTCCGTGAAGGGATTTTCCAAAATATGAAAATTACGAGATGGTGAAACTTATTTAGGGATCTAGGCACAATGAGATGGTGATTGAGGAGAATTTATTTCATCATTAAGCGGCACTCAGTACTGAAGAGGACGCTTGCCCTAATAAGCATGTCTTCACGTTTGATGATTTCTTTTGGTCATCCTGCTCTTTCGATTGCGATGATGATATCTTGGGGATGCTTGTATGGGCACAATCTTAGGGGCAGTTAAGTGAGTGAGACAGAGGCGAGGCGTTAAGTTGCCCAGTCTTGCAGTATCAAGTCTTGAAGAGACTTCGTTCCAAGCAACATCCTTTGAACCATTTTATCAATCTTTATTGTTGTATGGAATGGGATGCGATGAGCGGTCCCAGTTACACTTCGAGATCCGATGGCGTGGTAGGATATGTGAAAATATCTCTGCGGCGTACTGGAGTCTTTGATGCCGTGTACCTCTTCATGTTGAGAAATTCTGGTAAATCTTTGATAGTGATGATGCGATATCGAAATAACTTTGGTTGAGGGACGTGAAGGCATCTGTCTTCGGCAATCCCAGTGCAATTATCCCGAGCCTTCTTTCTCTGAAAGGCGTATTTCCATTGCATTTCCGGGTAAGGCGTGGTTTAATCGGAATTGGCCAGCGACAATCTTTGGATTCGTCATTTGTTAATCAATGGTCGGGAGTCGCACTTGATAGACTGTATCCAAACATGCGCGGCGCATGCACCTCTTCCACAAGAAATTAGAAATCTAGAAACACCAAATCCGACTATGCCAACTGATGTGGTTGTTGATGTGCAACTTCGTGTAGACCTTGGGTAGGCGGTACTGAGTTCTGAGTAGGTGATGTGGCAGGCATGATGCGGTTGGTATGTGTGGCTTCCGAGGCGCGACTTTCCTCTTTGATTCTTCATCAATGTCAACTTCGAGCCAAATACGCTTGTTGGTGGGCGCCTTCAGACAGGAGGAGATGATACCCTCACGCTACATATTTGAAAAGTGGTGACCCTATCACGGTTATGGCTTCTTGGTTGACCATCTCTCATGAGTTGAAGAGGTCCTTTCCTGACAGTGAAGGAATTTCATGTTGAGCCTCAGTCCCTAAGTGTGGTTTACGTGGTTCTTTCTTGTATGGTCGATGGGTTGAACATAATAAAGATATCACAATATTGCATCCGTACTGGTGACTCTGTTACTTCCTCAATGGAAAACTAAAATACGCACAAGTTCGGATTACCTTTGTCTGTAGTGGTTGTTGCTATGAGGAAGCTCTGGCTAGTATCAACAAACGAGAAATAACGGTTCTTGACAGCAACTGTGATTATAAGAGACTGCGTTTTCATGGGAACAAAACAGGTTGGTTGGAACTTGGATGGTTCTTATCACGATCCTTGTGAGGAAGGATTTGGTGACTACGGGCACAAATCTTGGTGGGACGAGTGGTGGCTACGTCCATGGATCTTAGGAGGAGTGATGGTGGTTATGGCCACGGATCTTGGCGGGGAGGAGCAGCGGCTACGAGCACCAACCTTGGATAACCACGGCCATGAACATTCGTTTCTTTCCCTCTTTATTTTCGATGGCTTGGCTCCTCCCTAATTCCATGCATGCGTAAGCTCTCCTGTTGTTGCTTGCCTGATTGTAAGTGCGGTCTTGGTGTATTGACTTGATGAAAATTTCAGATTTGCGTCTCCTTGCTAGAACGGCCACAAAATCTTCATCCAGATGTAGATTTTCGGATAATACATAGTCGAGTTTCGGCTCAGTTAGTGGTGGCGTGCGATGAGGTGTCTCTCTTTGTGAGTTATCTCTTGATGTGTTAGCACTATGATAGACTTGGAAGTCGAGGGCTTCATACGGATCTCTTGGCGTAGTCATCGAGACGCCTTTGCTATTTTCTTGAACATCCTATCTAAGTCCGGTTTTAGGTCTTAGGTGGGCAATTTGGAGAACTCTTCGAGTTATAACATGCAGTGATACTCGTATTCGTCTAAGTATTCCAAAGATGGGAGATATGTTCTTGACATCACCCGCTTCCTAGGTAAAGGAAATATGGGATATGTGGTTTTTAGTGCAACAACTTCTCGGATCTCTGTGCGTGAGGTTGTCTCGATTTGTGGATTATTTCCTTGCATGATGACGCATGCATCGTTATCTTCTTGGGGCTGCTCTCTTGGCGTGTGTGATCTAGTAGACCGAAGATGTCAGGGCTTGCTCTTGCTTTGGTTGTCATAATTGGCGAACCCTCTTGATGGTGATTTGAAAATGTGTCAAGCCTCTTTTGTTATTGCAATGTACGAATTCCCGGAATTAAGCCATGGTCTTTGCTTTCATGATCTCTGCAGGTGCCTTTCTGGGACTCCACTGATGTTGAGATTTGTTGTTGACTATCTCTATATTAAAACAACGGCTATGCGAATCTTCCCTTTATCACTTTGGGTATGGACCTGGTGACATTAATATCGATGATAACTTTGAGGCGTTTGGCTTGCTCCATATAACACTTATGGTGTTGCGAAAAGATGGTTGTTCCATATCTTGAATCTCGATAGAAGCCACGTCTTCTTGTATATCCACGAGGCTTTCTAGTCCTTTCATCCGAGAGATTTCTTGGTGCTCGGCTATCCAAGGCATTCCTAGTAGCATTGTTTGAAAAATATTTTTGTGAAGCTTCTTGAATGGAACACGGAGGTGAAATTGGTTGTTGAGCGAAGTGATTGAGTTTAATGATTGAATTATATCTAAGATCCACCCTTTTGAAATTGAGAAAATTGGAATGAAAATTGAGAAATGAATTTACAAGCGAGAGATTAATCTCCCTTTGTGGTGTGATTGTTTTGGGGTAAAAGCTGTTTTCTGCTGAAATGGTAAATTTGGGTGTTGCCGAGAAAGCGAATCTAAACCCTAAACAAATGCCTTTGCGACGAAGTACTTTAGATTCGAGAGATCAATCTATACAATCGGCTTAAACGAGAAATGGTCGTTCGGTCTTGATTCGGTCACAAAATGAAGGAGAAGGGTTGATCTTAGGGAGGGAAGCGAAGAAGGTGTTGAGATCATAATGTTGAATTATGAAGGTGTGGCTGTTTTAAGACTTGTATCAGAATCTGGTTTCTGGCTACTTGTATTGATAACACTTGTGTTTTTGTTGAAATAGGTTGAAATCCTATTTATACAAGTCATTAGCGCACCACGATCTCGTAGGAAGTGGGAGGCAGTTAAGTAGTGGAGAAGTAGGGTTGTGAGAAAGGTGGTGATCATCATGTTTCCATTATGAGGAAGAATGGTCACCCTTTCACCCTTACTCTCTATATTAAGCGTCAGTCCTTTCACGACACTTTCGTAATGGGCGCGTTGCACGCCGCACACTGTATGCATGAGACCAATACCCAGTGAACATCCCCCGCTTTGTGACATGTTTGATGTTTCGAGTATTTTCGTGGAAAATATGCAGCAGGTTGCTTAGTGGGTCTTGTGTGCAAGACCTAGTTATTCTGACCAATCGCGCGTAAACTAGGCGGCGGGTGATCATGTGTGGCGAGCTAAGTCATGAAACTTGCCGCAAGAAATAGTGTGACGCTATTGAGTTAGTCTTGGTTGGTCGCCTAAAAGATTTAATCTAGGACGGAGTCGGTCGGCAGGCGAAGTTGGACGGCCAGAGATTGTTTTTATGGAAGAGGGTGGTCGTTGATTATGACCACATCTCGTTAGCTTTGAGTGGCATAGTGGCGTGATGGCGCGGCCACTATATCTTGGCATGTTGGTGTTAGATCAAATATGACCCAACAATATTGGCTCAATTCTTAGTATCAAACTTAATGCCTTAGGTGGCATTATTTGGCATGGGGCGACATGGCGGTTTTAACTAAATTAGGGTTTGGCATGTCAAAGCCCTAATTAGTGTGTCTTGACTGCTATGTGGACCGCGATATGGTGGCATTTGGGAAAATCGTGGCGACCCGTTGAATAAAGAAATTATGGCAAGACCATAATATGGGGCGGCTATCAACGACAACCACTAGGTGTTGGCAGCGGTTTGGCTTTATTTAATGCGTGTGGCGGGTTTAGAAGCGACTTTGATTGGTCGATGGAAAGGGGGCGACAAGCATGTGGCAGCCCCATTCTAAGTGTGTGTGGCGCATTTAGTGAGCGACCTGATTGGTCGATGGAAAGGGGCGACAAGCGATGGAGGCGACCTCATTCTAGCTGCGTGTGGCGCATTTAGAGATCTAATTGGTCGATGGAAAGGGGGCCGACAAAGCGGCATGGGGGCGTCCTCATTCTAAATGCGTGTGGCGCATTTGCAAGCGGCTGATCGGTCGATGGAAAGGGCGGAAGCGGCATGGGGCCGACCTCATTCTAAATGCGTGTGGCGCATTTAGAGCGACCTGATTGGTCGATAGAAAGGGGCCAGCAAGCAGCATGGGGCTGATCTCATTCTAAATGCGTGTGGCGTATTTAGAGCGATCTAATTGGTCGATGGAAAGGGTCCCGACAAGCAGCATGGGGCCGGCCTCATTCTAAATGCGTGTGGCGCATTTAGAGCGACTTGATTGGTCGATGGAAAGGGGGCTGACAAGGGAAAAATGGAGTGTGGCCATCCGGCTACGTGTGGTACATTTTTAGGGCGAAGCCCGGCCAGCCATGTGGCGCGGCCACGCCTCCCTCTTGTTGCTGCTCTATTTTCCGCAACTCCTCTTTTATTTCTTGCTTTCCGATTTGTGGTAGTACTTGGCTCCTACTAGTCCATGGCGGATTAATTTCCTAGCTTACCTAGGTTTGGTCTCGACCAATAGGGTTCGAGATATTACGCTGGGCATAAAAACCTAATTTTTGCAAATTGATAAATTAGATTAAAGAACTAAATTTTGGTTCCGCAAAAATCAATCAATTACAGGTGAATTTTGCATACTTGATACAAAAATCACTAGTTTAACATCAAAGGGCAGCATAACTTTTCGTGCCTCTCGATTGAGTACTTCCACGGGCATCTTAATCCCGACACCGGGAGATTCATGCTACTAGTGAGGAGCATTAGCATTAGTCGTTATGTCATGTCGGTATTAAGAGTTCAAGGCCCCAGGGAACATGGCATAGAATAAATACTCGAGAAATTCTGAGAATATTTGGGGTTGTTGCTACACGCACCATTACGGATAAATTTCACATAAATATATCTTGAATTGCTCAATACATATGTAAGTAAAGAGACTTGGGCACTCATCACTTTTAAATGGCTCAATCTTCTTTGCAAAATGATGGCCTTATTCATCTGAGGTTTTAAAATTTTGGCCTTGAACTAAAACCACCATCAACAAAGTATAATCGTAATAATGTTAAAGATAATGGATTTTTGTTATCGATTGTTAGATTATGATTTCCGAGGCTCTGTGAATCGGGTGAAACTGAGTTAACTTCCGGTTAAAAATTTAAATTTTTAAATGCATCTTCTCTTGATTTATGATTTTAAATGGCTTTGTGATGATCGTATTTGATTCTCTACCTTGTAATATATGTTTTAGCTCGTTTTTAATGGTTTTTTTATTTTGATTAGCTTGTAGAAGTAATCTAAGTTTTTGAGTGCGTTATTTCACATTTAAATTTATTCAAATTTTGAATAAACAAAACTAATGGGTTGCTAATCTTTCTTGCAGATTCCCTATTGATCTCTATGCTATTCGGTTTGTAAAAACCAGGTCATGGTTCAAGATCTTGTTTGGTCTCTTGAGTTATTTGATCGTGCTTGTTCTCCAGCTTGATCGTATTGTTAATATTTTTGTGATTCAAAGTAGTTGAGGCTTGGTATTTCCATATCATCGTCTCTCGTCAGATCCTAACCTTCGATCATCTTGTTTAGATTCCTATGATGTATAATCTTAATAATATCAATCAAAATCAATGGATTATCCGAGTCAAATCGCTGGTTCAAAACCAACATAATCTTATCAATAATCTTAGAAAACTTTCCCTCTGAATAGTTTTCAAAAATTGGTCAAAACTATTATCAAAATCCTGTTTGACAGCAAAAAAAAATCTTTATTTTGGTAAAAAAAAATATTCCTGTATATCTTCAACCTTTTTATAACCCGATAAGATATCCTCCCATCACTCAAAACCCTAGCAATATTTATCTTTATAAATCAAAAAGGTAGAGATCAAGTTTGTAGAAGTAGTAAAATCTCGATCATGGATAATGTATATTTGAAGATGCAAACTACAAATATTGAAGTCGGTTCTTCAAGAACTATCGGGAGAATTATCACTTCACTAAGGTGGTGAAAGATGCTACAGAGGAATTTTCCCGCTTTAGGCAAGATCATCTCCAAAGATCCTTTGAACCATGAAGAAGTCAATATTAGATGGACAAGCTATCGAAGATACTAAATGATATCTAAGGGAACTAATTTGTTCCTCTTCAGATTTGAAAGGAAGAGTGCCCATGACAATGTCATCTCAAATGGGCCATGGTCAATAAATGGTTATCTACTCTGTGTGAAACAATATAATCCAAATATGAAGATTGTAGATCACAAGTTTATCAGCTGCCAAATCGGGTGTGTTCGATTGAAGAACCTAAAACAGATCATATTGAATGAGAAGTTGGTTAATGATATCTGTAAAGACATAGGAAAAAGGGTGTTTCCAGAATGGAGGAAAAAAAGTTCTAGGGGTCATGTTAAAAATACGGTGTATGTGGAGGTTAACCTCAAAGAGCCTTTGCGAAGACGGGGTTGGTCTTATGCTCAAAATGGGGAAAAGTTTAGGTTAAATATCATTTTGGTATATGCAACTTTATGAAATCAGAAAGAGTGTTATGTTTTCAATCACGTAGATGAAAATTGTGCAAGACTTGCGCAAGAGTACAAGGTGGAAGCAATGGATGAAAACACATTCTCTGACTACAATTAAACTGAAGAAGGTAAAGCTTTTCTGGATGCCTATATCCTAGAAGCGGATGTGGATAACAATTCTGCTATGTTATTCTGAATCAGAAGACACGTGAGAAAAAGATTGTCCTCAGATTGAACATATAAATGAAGGGGATGAGATAAAGAGTAAGAGATACAGAGAAGAAGATATCCAAAATTACCCTATTTCAAAGAACCCCTTTCCTACCAATTCTCATAGCAACCCAATTTATCAGGATAATGATATTTCTGTTGAGGATATTACATATGATGGTAACAGAAACTTAATGGAGTTTCATATGGATTATCAACACAATCATGTTGGAGAGGGGACAACTGATAACTCTACTATGCAACCCGGAATGGCACAAATTCAACATGGAGAACCTGCTACAAATTTGGTAATTTTTACAACTCTAAAAACTTGCCCTAATTTTAATTTTAGGTTTAATTTCAAAAGTTATTTCCTGACAAATACTTGTATTTTGTTTAATTGTGCTAATACTCTATATCTTGCTTTAGATAGTCTCTATTCTTTTGATTTCTGGTTAGTCTCCGGAACTTGTTTTCTTCTTCTGCCTGATTGTTCTAGGAATTTGCCTCGCCTTACTTGTCATCGCGTTCAGTCTATAGAAATGAGAATCATCTCCTGGAATGTTCAAGGTTACGGTAACAAGGATGCTAGAGCACATCTTAAGTCTCTAGTCAAAACAAATGATCCTGCTATAACCAAATCCTACTATAGGGTTACCAATCTTATTAGACCTTTGGATTACCCAAATAGCTACACGGTTAATCCTATAGAACTCCCTGGGGGTCTCTGCATAATGTGGAAAGATGGTTTAGACTTTAGGATTATTAATTACTTTTATAATGTGATAAGTTGTGAACTTAAGATTGATGCTAGAGCTAAGGTTTTCTTACTTTTGTTTATGGTGCTTTAGGTGATGGTAATAGAGATACTCAATAGGATTTTATAAGACAAACTAGACAAAATGTCAATGGTTCTTGGATGTAAGTGGGTGACCTAAACATTATCCTTGATAGTTACGAGAAAGTATGTGGTCTTCAAGTCTGGAAGTCTGCTTTAGATAAAGCTAAGAACTTCATTGATTCTCCGGGGGTTGTATGATTTTTTTTTTTTTTGTAATCCTTTTACTTGGTATAACAAAAGACATGAATATGATTTTATTCAACAAAGACTGGATACGTCTCTAGGTAATGATGCTTGGTTTAATTTGTTTAACAATTCTCATGTTTATCACCTTGCTCAATTGCTAGTTACCATAGCCCTTTGGTTGTTACCACTTCTAGGGATAATAACCCTGTTAAAAGACCTGAAATTTAATAAATGTTGGCTTAGGGTTGCTAGTTGCAAAATTTTGTTGAGAATCAAAAAAGGATAATACTCGTGGCTCAAAAGCCTTTAAACATAAGCAATCTCGAGAAAAGTTAGACATGGCTTAGGGCAGTGGAACTTGACCACTTTTGGTCATATTCAAACTAAAATCACATGTTTGAATGCCAGAGACTTGAAGAACTTCACTCAAGGTATTCTTTGATCCTATTGATACTAGAATTATTAGCACATTAGTCACCTAAACCACCGGAAAATCCGTAGAAGAGGATTTCTATAAACAAAAGGATAAAGATGATGCTCTCAAACTAGATGATAGGAATACATGGTATTTTCATTCAAGAGCCAACTATATGAAAAGAAGGACACAAATTAATAGAAGCTTTAAAAGATGATACAGGTTCTTGGATAACAGATAGGAATGATCTAAATTTTGAAAATCTTAAACATCACTTCATAAAATGAGCAAAACTAGTAATCATGTCTCTGTGGATAGTTTCTTTGATTGCATCCAACCTTGTGTTGATAGTATTGATAATGAAAGGCTCTTGAAAATTCCTTCTTATGATGAAATAAAATTTGTTATTTTCAAAATGAACCATGGACCTCTCCTGGTACAGGTGGCTTTCCTCCAGGTTTTTATCAATAGATGTGGGATATAGTGGGAGGCTCGACAGTTGAGATGGTCCAATCTTTCTTTCATGGTAAGTTTATGCTTAAGGAAAACAACCATAATTTCCTATCTCTAATTCCTAAGATAAATTGTCCTAAAATAGTCAACGACTTTAGACCTATTAGTCTATGTGATGAACAAGATTATATCTAAAATATTAGCTAATCGTCTAAAGCCTTTGCTAAATAAAATAATTTCGCCTCTCCAGACTGCTTTTGTACAGTTTATGGGTGAAAACTATTCCTGCCGGATTTGGTAATTTGGGGTGTGTGGATGAGGAATGAATCTAAACCCTAAACAAATGCTTCTTGCGGTGAGTGCTTGTAGATTCGAGAAATCAATACATGCAAATCCGGCCTAAACCAAGAAATGGCGTTCTAGACTTGTTTCGGTCACAAAGTGAAGGAGATGGGGTTGATCTTAGGGAGGAAGCGAAGAAGGTGTTGAGATTGTGAATGTGTTGGCTATGTATGACTTGTAACAGAAGCTGGCGGCTTGTGGTGTAAGCTATCGATTCGGTGTTTGAATACGATTGTATCAACACTTGCCTCTGTTGTCTGGACTTGTTTCCTTGTTTTCTCTTGTGTGTTTGGAAAATAGGGAGGAGAACCTATTTATACAAGTCTTTTAGCCTAACCTTCGTATCTCGTGGGAAGTGGAGAAAGTGGAGTGATGGAGTAGTGGAGTTGTGTGTTAGTGTTACCACGACCGGTCTTGCCACTTCTCCATCATCACTAACCGTCCATGACTTCACGACACGTTCTTGTGATGGCGCGTTATTCGATTGCCGCCTTGTAAACCGCCAGACCAATACCCCGGTATGTATCCCCCGGTTTGTGACATGATTGATGTCTCGAGTGTGTGGATCGTGGGACCCACAAAAGTAGCATGTAATGCTAAATTGAATAACTAAGTTATTCGGGAGTCGATACTTGTGAAGTATCATGTGTATTTTATGCGGTACTTGCATCATGGTGTGGTAAAGTGACGGGTGGTGATCACCAAGACGCCTCTTGACCAATTAACTACGACGAGGGTTGTATAACCAAGCCGGTGAAGTTGGAACGGACGAGATGATCTTTGAGACACTCATCTGCGACCGTTGATGAAATTAGGGTTTTGAAGGAGGTGCGCAAGCATCCCTCTTGACTTGGTCGAATCCAAGCTTGGGATACGATTTTGGCCGGGCCGATCGTACATGCGTGTAGACGGCATGACGGTGTAGGCGCCCATACCCCATTACCTCACGAAAGTATGATGCGGGCCACTCAATTCGTCAGGTGAAGTTGAGTGGTCGAGATCAATTTGTGACAGAAAACTAGTGCCGCAAAAGCCGCACATCATGCCATCTTTGGTCTGGCGTTCCAAGACAACCAATTCTTGGTCGGTCTTGGCGATCGGTCTGGAGTGTAGGTGGTAGGCTGGTGTTCACGCCTATACGACTATCCCATGAAAACGTGATCTAAGCCACTCAAATCGTCAGGTGAAGTTGAGTGGTCGAGATCGATTTGCGATTTGGGAAGTGTGACCACGCTAGTTTGGATCGCGTTTTGGGATAGCCGGGCATGATATGCCTTGGCCGATCGGGTGAGGGATAGACGGGCCCACGGTGGTCATCTTTGGTATGGCCAGGACTGCTTAATCTAATCTCAGGACCTTTCATTCGTCTTAGGAGAAAATGGACGCTCGTGATGTTTAAAACCCTAATTTTGGTTTCACGGCCGTGTACGTCATGCTCTTTTCGGGCGCACGGGTGGGATGACCAACCATGGTTGGTCTGACCAGGTTGGTCAGGTATGTAGGCGGGCCCTCGGTGATTGTGTTGACATGCTCTGGGCCCTTTGAATCTACATCTACACCCTCCATCTATACTGCGAAGATGGATGGTTGAGGCTTATTTTGCGACACATGTAATATCAAGTAAACCCTAATTTAGGGTTTTCGTCCATACGCTCTGGTTTGGACGTTTTTGCAAGCTATGCCAATCTTTTGGGGAGGCCGACCATGCGGGGTCGCGTTGGTTCGGTGAGTGAATATTCCATACACAGCTTGGGGTTATGGAATTGATCAGGCCATCCAATCATCTTTGGTGAGGTTGGATGAACGAGATCATATCGGTGATACGGGACGGTCAGGATGCTCAATCGGGCTAGTATAAGTTCAGAGATTCTCAATCGGGCTAGTATAACACAGGGAGTTGCGGCATTTGTACGGGTATTTCGTACATGCTTTCATTATAATGCTTGGAGGTTCGTGTTGCTCTCTTTGAGAGCAACACTCGGTCGTCATGCCGCCTTTGATAATGAGTACGGGAAATACAAGGCTGCTCACGCATTAATTAATAATGCTATAAATTCACGAGGGTATATGGGATTGTTGCTACATGCTCCAACACTGGATGAATTTTGTGTATTTAATTCTGAGAATGGGATTGTTGCCACATGCTCCATTCTAGGTGAATTAGTAAAGTGAAAAGTATTCAACAATTATTAATGGCTTTATCTTTTACAAGATGTTAGCGCATAATTTTCTGGTTTTACAATTTTAACCTTAAATGAAAATCCACCATCAACATTAAGTCCCCTGCCTAGCACGTAATGGTTACACCATTGTGGGGTAGGCATGAGATGGTGTGATTAAAGACAAAGCTTATGAGACAAAGTTAGATGTTACCGGGAGAGGCGGGTCATCTGTCCTTGGAGCATGTCACGTTCAAAGAGGCGTCCGGGCGAGTGTTCCCCTAGCATGATGTCGGTCTTGCTTTGCCGATGGTATTACGCTGTTTCGTTCGTGGGGGATATGCTTGATCGAACGTGGGCTTGATGTGCTGTTTTGGTTAATCGTGGGTCGCTGCGTGCTTGATCGAGCGTGGGACCGATGTAAGCATGCTTGATTCGAACAGGGGCAGATGTGCATGCTTCGATCAAGTGCGGGACCACCGTGTACATGTTTCAAACATCGGCCATGTCTGTGCCTACTTTGGCCAAATACGGTTGATGTACTTGCTCGAGTGTCATCTTGCTACTTGACCAAACAGAGCCAGCTAGCTTGACTAAACAGGACTTGATGCTTTGACCAAACACCGGCCCTTCTTGTTTGCTTTGCTCGACGTGGGACCGATGTAGAGCAAGCTTGTTTTTAAAAAAAAAAAAATGAACCTTGTGTGCTCAAATGTAAATGTGGGTCTGTAGAAAGCGTTGAAGCGGCTTCTGGAGCGGAGGCCCGGGAGAGCGTTGAAGTGTTGGGCTGAAACGCCTTCTTCGGAGAGAGAGCTTTGATTGGGGGACGGCGTATGCTTCCGACCAATATGAAATTTGGGATCAAGTGGGACCGTCGCGTGCTGTTGAGCGTCGACCATGTGTTTCGGTGGAAAACCGGCCTGCTTTGCGTGCGCGCTGTTTTATTCGAATACCCGACCTTGTGACTTTGATCAATACCGGACTTGAAACTTGAGCAATACCGGACTTGTGACTTGATCAATACCGGTCTTGTGACTTGATCAACACCGGACTTGAAACATTAGGACTTGAGACTTGAGCAATACCGGACTTGTGACTTGATCATGTTAGGACTTGAGACTTGAGCAATCTAGGACTTGTGACTTGATCAACACCGGACTTGAGACTTGAGCAGTAGGACTTGAGACTTGATCAACACCGGACTTGAGACTTGAGCAATACCGGACTTGTGACTTGATTAGGACTTGTGACTTGATCAACACGGACTTGAAACTTGAGCAATCCGGACTTGTGACTTGATCAATACGGACTTGTGACTTGATCAACACCGGACTTGAGACTTGAGCAATCTTAGGACTTGTGACTTGATCAATCTAGGACTTGTGACTTGATCAATACTAGGACTTGTGACTTGAGCAATACAGGACTTGAGACTTGATCAATACTGGGTGTTTGGACCCAATACCCGACCTTGTGTACTCCAACGTGAATGTGTGTTTTGTCGTGTGTGACTACACATCTCACGTGTTTTTATACAAATCTTGACTCATGTCTTTTATTGTAGAATGAAGAAAAGAACTCTGTTGAGATGTCTTACGGGGATAATCTTTGGTGCCAAGTCGGGGAGGTGTTGACAACTTCAAAGATATGTAGAACATTGATGATGAGTTGTTCACGCGCCCTTTCAACTATATGAAAATATCCAGTTCCACAAGATAACCCTTCTCCTATCGACTTCAAGGTTTTCATGCTCATGGGCCCTCATGAAGGATGGATGAGACGTATGTTGAGCAATGAGTACATCAAAGATAACTTGACCAGCGCAGATTATTGATGCGGCTTGAGTGTTGAAAGCGGCTCGAGAGGATGTTAAAGTGGTTCTGGTGCGAGCGTTGAGGTGGATCTGGAGAGAGTGTTGAAGAAGGATTACAGGCGAAGCGTGGGTCCGGAGAGAGAGCGTTGAGGCGGCTCTTGAATAGACCATTGAAGCGGCTTACGCTAGAGGGAGCGTTGAAGTGTTTCCCTCTTGATTGATTTACCCTTGCGAATTCCATGCTTCTTGGTGACCATCTCTCTCATGTTGAAGAATTCCTTGGTGACGGTGAAGGAACTTCATCTTTGAGCCTCGATCCCCAAGCGTGGTTTACATGGTTTTGTTCGTAGTGGTTGTTGTCGAGCCGGATATGGAATATCTTGGACATTGTTTCATCATTGTGGGAGTCGTGCATGTGAGTGCTTTGGAGTTGGAGTTGACGGACGCGCAGGATGTTGTATCTCGGTGGTTTTCCTCTTGCTTGAGGGCTTATAAAAGGTGAAGGTTGTATCGCTTTGTTGGTGAGATATATGCCCCTACAAACATTATGAGGCTCTTCATTACCGGCAGGCTGGTTCTTTCTATCGGGGCATATGTTGTTGTAGATGAGCGTTCAACGGCTCAGAGGATGACCAAAAGCGCGGATTCTCAACATAGCATGATAGACATGTACCCTTTATCGATAAAGTGATCTCGAGCGTGGACTTCGTTATCTTCGATAGAGTGAGGATCTTGCTCGATATGACGCGTGGACATCGTTATCTTCTTGAGGCTGCTCCCTTGAGGTATCGGCTCCGGTGGAAGATTGCCGTCATAGAGCGTTGATACGTTGCCGGCATTCTTTAAACCAAATGGAAGTATGGTATAATAAAAATTTCCGAGAGGAGTTCGAAAAGCTATCTTACTTGCATCATGCTCGTACATCCTTATCTGGTTGTAGCGCTACATCCATCCATGGAGGAGAACATGCCGTGTCCATTTGGTTGCATCTACTAACATGTCGATGTTAGGTAGAGGAGGATCGTTTTGGAGTAGCACCTGTTCAAGTCTACGAAGTCTATGCAACACTTTGATCTATCCATTTTCCTCGTGTATGAACTACAACTTTTATTTAACAGACTTGGATCCGGGTATGACATGTAGATGATGGGTGACCAATTTTCATCTAAATCCGGCATTTCTTCATATCTCCAAGCGAATATGTCTGGTACTCTTTGAGAAGTTCCACGAGCTTCATGCGTTTATCCGTACACAAGGTTGGTGATGGAGATAGGCCTAGGAGATTCCTCAGCGATTTCAATCTCATCGAGTTGTGGAGTTGGTGCCATCTTGCATTGTTATTGTGGAGCATCTAGCACTTGTTCTTGTGGTTCATTCTTTGTTGTAGCATTCCATTGGGTGGAGAGAGTGGGTAGCGAGTCTCCCTGCTAATTGATAATGGCGGTGTCGGTATCATCGTTTTCCCTTTACGGTCACGACTCGCCACAAAAGTTCGTTCCCTCTTCGTGTGAGCGTGGGTGGTGGCTTCACGGGATGGAGAAGAATGCTTCGTCGGCAAAGATGCATCGTGGGTTTTAGCCCTCAATGATGCAAGCCGGTCTTCTTCTGAATTGCGCCCACGTGGGAGTGGGGCCTTGTGAACTTGTGCGATTCTTTTCGTGGAGCTTCTCCGTATGTCTTTGGTTTGGTTTCCCTCGAAGTCCGTCATTGTGGTAGGCTTCCGTACGACCTTGCACAGGGAGAACCTTGGATGTCTGAGAGTCTTGAGAGTAATCACATTCGAAGACGCTCTGTGTAGATAAGGGCCGTCTTGAACTACGAATCCTTGATGCGTGCGGTGACATGTAGGGCACGGTCGTGACCTTCCTCTAGTTGATTGCGGCAAAGCGTCTCCATGTGCTGATTCTTGAGAGGTGTGAAAGTTCGCATAAACTTTCCACTAGAGAAATCCGCTTCCCGATCCACCGGCCTCGGTTCATAGTGAAACTATTGACTTGAGGAGGATCGTTGTGAGGATCGAGTCCCAGTGTAGGAGTCTCCATGATGGGACCGCTCATATACGATGTCGCTTCTTTGATCGAGTCCATGGAGGTCGCGCGCCTTTGAAGTACCTTCTCCGGTGCGTTGAATGCGTTCCTTTTTTGCTCCGAGGGCTGTCGCGGCTCTTGTGGCAATCGATCGATTAATGTCTTAAGAAAAGTGAGTACCTCTTTACGAGTTGCGGCCATATCCGTTTGAGTCTTAGCAAGAACTTCTGCTTCTCCATCAAGTCTGCAATGGTAATGGGGATGGTCCTCCTCTCGTCCCTCCGGCTCCTCGTCTGATGAAGGAGTGGAAGTTGTTGCTCTGGTGACTACGAGAGGTGTTACACTTGATGAGATGCGGGATTTCGGATTGCTCAGCTCACAGTGATGGGAGGTGTTACACTTATTGGAACATCTCTACTTCTGTGGCCTTTGGTGGTAGAAGTGACGGCTCCATAAGATGTATTGACCACGGTAGCTCAGCGGGTACATCGACTGCAGGAGTGTTATCCACACTAGCTCCATCGAAATTGATTCTTGATCCTTTGAGTTCTACCATCTTGAAATGGATTGATGATTGAATTGGTCCTAAGATCTACCCTTTTTGAAATTGATAAAATTGAATCGGATTTTGAAGAAATTGACTTTACAACCAGAGAGATTAACCTCTCCTTTGTGGTCGCTAATTGTTTATGGGTGAAAACTATTTCTATAGGATTTGGTAATTTGGGGTGTGTGGATGAGGAATGAATCTAAACCTAAACAAATGCCTTTGCGCGGTGAGTGCTTGTAGATTCGAGAAATCAATCATGTGCAAATCCGGCCTAAACCAAGAAATGGCCGTTCAGGACTTGTTTCGGTCACAAAGTGAAGGAGATGGGGTTGATCTTAGGGAGGAAGCGAAGAAGGTGTTGAGATTGTGAAGGTGTTGGCTATGCTTATGACTTGTATCGAAAGATGGCGGCTTGCGGGGTGTAAGCTATCGATTTCGGTGTTTGAATACGATTGTATCAACACTTGCCCTGTTGTCGGACTTGTTTCCTTGTTTTCTCTTGTGTTGTTTGGAAAATAGGGAGGAGAACCTATTTATACAAGTCTTTTAGCCTAATTCACGTATCTCGTGGGAAGTGGAGAAAGTGGAGTGATGGAGTAGTGGAGTCGTGTGTTGGTGTCACACGACCGGTCTTGCCCACTTCTCTGTCATCACTAACCGTCCATGACTTCTGACACGTTCTTGTGATGGCGCATTGCGCCTTGCCTATCTTTGTAAACCGCGAGACCAATACCCCGGTATGTATCCCCGATTTGTGACATGATTGATGTCTCGAGTGTGTGGATCGTGGGACCCACATAAAGTAGCATGTAATGCTAAATTGAATAACTGCCGTTATTTAGGAAGTCGATACTTGTGAAGTATCGTGTGTATTTTATCGAGTCTTTGCATCATGGTGTGGTAAAGTGATGGGTGGTGATCACCAAGACGCCTTCGCCAATTAACTCGACCGGGGTTGTATAACCAAGCGGTGAAGTTGGACAGACGAGATGATCTTTGAGACACTCATCTGCGACCAGTTGATGAAATTAGGGTTTTAGAGGAGGTGCGCAAGCATCCCTCTTGACTTGGTCGAATCAAGCTTGGGATACGATTTTGGCCAGGCCGATCGTACATGCGTGTAGACGGCATGACGGTGTGGCGCCTATACCCCATTACCTCAAGAAAGTATGATGCAGGCCACTCAATTCGTCAGGTGAAGTTGAGTGGTGAGATCAATTGTGACAGCCAGAAAACTAGTGCGCAAGAGCCGCATCATCATGCCATCTTGAGGCGCGCGTTCCAAGACAACCAATTCTTGGTCGGTCTGGAGTGTAGGTGGTAGGCTGGTGTTCACGCCTATACTTGACTATCCCATGAAAACGTGATCTAAGCCACTCAAATCGTCCGGTGAAGTTGAGTGGTCGAGATCGATTTGCGGTTTGGGAAGTGTGACCACGCTAGTTTGGATGCGCGTTTTGGGATAGCCGGGCATGATATGCCTTGGCCGATCAGGTGAGGGGATAGACGGGCCCACGGTGGTCATCTTTGGTATGGCCGGACTGCTTAATCTAATCTCGGACCTTTCATTCGTCTTAGGAGAAGATGGACGCTCGTGATGTTTAAAACCCTAATTTTGAGTTTCACGGCCGTGCGTCATGCTTTGTTCGGGCGCATGGGTGGGATGACCAACCATGGTTGGTCTGGCCGGTGGTCGGTATGTAGGCGGGCCTCGGTGATTGTGTTGACATGCTCTGGGCCCTTTGAATCTACATCTACACCCTCCATCTATACTGCGAAGATGGATGGTTGAGGCATTTTGCGACACATGTAATATGCCGCAAACCTAATTTAGGGTTTTCGTCCATCGCGCTGGTTTGGACGTTTTGGCAACTATGCCAATCTTTTGGGGAAGGCGAGCCATGCGGGGTCCGCGTTGGTTGGCAGTGTGAATATTCCATACCTGCTTGGGGGTTATGGAATTGATTTGGGCCATCCAATCATCTTTGGTGAGGTTGGATGAACGAGATCATATCGGACCGATACGGACAGTCAGGATGCTCAATCGGGCTAGTATAACACAGAGGAGTTCTCAATCGGGCTAGTATAACACACGAGAGTTGCGGCTTTATACGGGTATTTCGTACATGCTTTCATTATAATGCTTGGAGGTTCGTGTTGCTCTGCTTTGAGAGCAACACTCGATCAAATCATCTTGCATAACGATAATGAGTACGGAAATACAAGGCTGCTCACGCATTAATTAATAATGCTATAAATTCACAGGGTATATGGGATTGTTGCTACATGCTCCAACACTGGATGAATTTCGTGTATTTAATTCTGAGAATGGGATTGTTGCCACATGCTCCATTCTAGGTGAATTAGTAAAGTGAAGAAGTATTCAACACTTATTAATGGCTTTATCTTTTACAAGATGTTAGCGCATAATTTTTGGTTTTTACAATTTTAACCTTAAATGAAAATCCACCATCAACA
>JAJJWW010007497.1:0-107270 GCA_023531295.1 Papaver armeniacum
TGATGAGTGCCAAATAGTGCATATTTATACACCTTTTTATTGGCACTTTACTCATCTTTGCGTTTAGAAATCGATATTATCCCGCATTCTCGTGTTTTCTTTGTTTTCAAGAATAAATATTTGTATTAATTAATTTTGTGTTTTTAGGTAATAAATAAAGCTCGGAGAATCGAGGAGCCAAAGAGAGAAGAATTGGAGTCGAGCATCTATGGAGCGAAAGCCAAAGCCCGCAACATTCAGCTTGCAACCCAACAAGTAGCAACTCATCTACAAGACATGGGCTTGAGCTAGACCCGACCCGCGACCCGGATCCGAGCCCGTACACTCCAAGCCGTTGAGATCTCATCTTGCCGCATCCTACGCTCGCCGCCTCCTACGCATCGACCCTTGATGTCTCCGCTCCACACCGATCACCCTGATTCATCCCGAGCCGTTCGGGATCTGTCCCCCAAAGATCCAACGCTCGCCGAGGCCTTCCCATCATCCCGCTGTCCTGCTTCACATCGAAGCACCCTATACCTATACCACTCGAGCTAACCCTCATTTCTCCCTCACCTTTCTCTTTCTTCACCCACGATCTCTCAGAGAAAACCCTACCCAACCTTACCTCCACCTCCTTCTTCCCACGCCTATAGCAGAGCTCCATCATCACATCCATCCCCTTCTTCTGTCGCAACAACTCTGCCAGCTCTACTTCGACTTATCTCAGTCTTAGCTTCTCTGTACCTTAGAAGCTAGGTTAGAGATAAGTTAGACTTAGGGTTTTCCTCCAACCACCATGCATGTTCGATTCAGAGGCAAGACAAGGTCGACATCAGGTTTGGGTCAGAGTAGTGGTTAGTTAGGATTGTTTTTGTGAGTTATAAATTGGGTTTCTGATGTAAGAGAAAACTAGTCAGTTTTTAGAGTCAAGTTTTAGGGTTCATGTTTAGTTTATTTTTGAATGGAATCTGTTTTTATGTTTAGTATGGGCTAATTCTCGTTTTGCTAGGATTTAAATGAAACCCTAAATCAGTGTTCTATTGTTCAACTGTAATTGAATTGTTTTGCATGTTTAAAATATAAGAGAATTTCAATCTAACACTTCTGTGCTTTGCTCTCATAATGGATGCCATGTATCCATTATAGTTAGGATAACACTGCACTGGGTGTGTCTCAGCTCAAGCTTTAACCACAATTGCTAGCTCTCTGACTAGTTGTGCTTAGCTAGACAATTAGTGCCTTGAGGTAGTAACCTTAGCTGACACTTGAATTCTCACTTGGAGAAACCCCTTAGATTAGTGATAACTTGACACATTATCTCTATCTGACACAGAAGCAATTCTCTCAAATTAGTTGAATCATATAACCTGACCTAGTGGTGGATTTGATAATCCTAGTATCCTTCACACTCTCCATTTGTAGTTCATCTGAATTTTAGTCTTGTAACCTCCAACACAGTCATAAAGACTATAAACAAAAGCTTTGCATTTCTGTCACTTGCCCCTGAAAACACTTGAGATAGCCTTAGAATAACTTAGCATCCTCTAGTTCCCTGTGGAAAGACCTGTGCTTGCCACTGCCTTCAAGGCTCTGTGCACTTGCAGATTAAGACATAGGAAAAGCCTCTTTTAGGTCCTATCAAGTTTTTGGCGCCGCTGCCGGGGAACTTGTAGTGTGCTGTGTATTTTTCTGAGTTCTGTCTCCATGTGCATAAGCTGAGCTGCACTAGCCCTGAGCTGTGCTGTTCTCTTGTCTCTTAGCAAGAGTTGTTCTCTTAGCAAGCTGTGCTCAAGTTGTGTTGTCTCTTAGCAAAAATGGGAGAGCAAAAGTGGGTTGATGAAAGTGTTAGCACAACCCCGGGTCGCATGCTAAAACCCATTTGTGGGCTTTGCATTCCACTGATCTCTCAGCCCACAAACCTTGACTGAACCCTGCCACAAATCTGGGCTGTGTACATTTCACCCAATTTGGGCTCTATACACAGCTGAAGCCCACAACCAAAACTCAACCAAACTGAACCCAAATCAATCTGGGCTGATAACCACACAACCAAACTGGGCTCAACTCACTTCTGGGTTGTGCATTATCAACCCACTTCTAGGCTTGCACAAAACCGAGCCCAACACCACAACAACTGGGCTATATATTTCTCAACCCAACCTGGGCCGTGCAACACCCAAAAACTACACCTTTTGGGCTGGAACCAACCTATTCTATTGGGCTTCATAACTTCTCCAATAGCCAATTCCTTTGGGCTTGAGTCTTGTATTGGTGAGTCATTTTTGAGCCTTGCTTTTATGTGTTGAACTTGATTGTTTGTTAACATGCTAGATGCTAGCTAGGCTATGATTGTGTCTTTTAGAGACCAAACAAATCGACTAGTTAGAATCGCCCGGGACGAAATCGTTAGCATACCCAGATTCTTCAACAAAGCCCAATTCCATCGTAAAGCCCATCCGAATCGAAACCATGGGTGATGAACAAAACCAACCCCGTAGTCTCAAGGACTACATGTACCCAACTAGGGCAACCCAGCCCTCTTGCATCATTTCCCAAACCGATGCTTGTCGGCTTGAACCGAAAGCAAGCACCATTCATATGCTACCCGTGTTTAGAGGGGGTCAATGCCGAGAACCCCTACCATCACGTGAGATTTTGAGGATATTTGTGGGACTCTGCGTTTTAACCAAATGACAGAGGAGTCCCTCAAATTGAGATTGTTTCCTTTTTCTCACAAAGACAAGGCCAAGTCTTGGCTTCATGCCCTACAACCACAATCCATTAGAACCTCGGGATGACCTCACAAAAACAGTTTTTCAAAAAGTTTTTCCCAAACCATAAGAAGGCGTCAATTCGCGAGTCTAAATGGTTTTGTACAATTAGACGACGAAACTCTAGCAAAGTACTTGGAGAGATTCAATGAATTATTACTCCAATGTCCCCACCATGGTTTTGAAAAATGGAGACTCGTGCAAATATTGTATGAGGGTCTAGATGTTAGAACCCGAACCACAAATCGAGTCAATGTGCAATGGTGCATTTATTGACAAGAGTGCCGATGACGCTTGGGCTTTTCTAATCGAAGTCGTTGAAAAAGACTCAACAATGGGAGTCCATCCGAGAACCGAAACGGACTACCCCTACCAACAATGTTCATAGAATCGAGTCGACTTTGATGGAAATGCAAAAATGGCATCTTTGGCTAGGAGAATAGAAGTGCTTGAGTTGGAAAAGAATGTAAAATCAAATTCCCCTACTCTCCGTGACCAAATGGATAGGGCCACTTGTGCCGCATGCCATAGTTCTGACCACTTAGTGGACAGCTGTCCAGATTTATATGCATTTCAAGAGTCCAAGTCCGAGCAAGCCAATGCATTGTACCAGAGACAAGAGAACAACCCGTATTCTGGACCTACAACCCGGGGTGGAGGAATCACCCTAACTTCTCATGGTCCAAGGGACCCGTACAAGGGGACCAACACATAACAACCAAGGATACTCATATCCTAGAAACCCCCAAGTACAACCACCCCCTCAAGCATTCTAGTAGAGAAAAAGACTAGCTTGGAAGATCGTGTCATTCTCACGTTGACCCAAGGTCTTTCAAAACTTGAGAAAACTACCGACCAACGTCTCACAACCCTAGATCTTAAGATAGGGCAAATCTGTGATGCATTGAATGAGAGAGAGAAAGGCAAATTCCCTAGTCAACCCCTACAAAATCCAAAGACGTGTTTCAAGCGAGGCTCCTCTACTGTGCAATGAAGCTTCACATAGTCAAGCAAATCTTTGTCACCACTCTCCGTAGTGGTAGAATTGTTGAGAACCATGTAGGTGTACCACCATCAAGCGAGTCTACATCGGACTCCCAAGTACACACAACACCACGTAAAACATCTAATGTAGAGAACGAATCGAGCCTGTTGATAAGACCAAGAGTCCTACTAATATAGATGTTCTGTGCTGTCATGTTCCTGTTGCTCCATTTCCACAACGGTTGGTGCAACAGAAGGGGGGTACCCAATACAACGAGATGTTGGAATTGTTCAAAAGAGTTAACATAAACATTCCATTTCTCGAAGCGATCAGGCAAATACCTGCCTATGCTAAGTTTTTGAAGGACCTGTGCACACAAAAGCGAAAGCTTCATGTGCATAAGCGTGCCTTTCTCACCGAGAAAGTAAGTTCAATTATTCAAAACAAAACCCCACCTAAGTTTAAAGACCCAGGTAGCCCGACTATCTCTTGTACTATAGGTGAGCATACAATCGAAAAGCTTTATTGGACTTAGGAGCTAGTGTGAATCTACTTGCCATATTCGTGTATGTGCGTTAGGTCTTGGGAATTGCAACCCACCCCCGTCACGCTACAATTAGCGGACGAGATGTGAGAGTCCCTCGGGAATCGTTGAAGATGTGCTAATCATGGTTGATAAATTTTATTTCCCGTGGACTTCATTGTGTTGGATACCCAACTTTGTGCAAAATCCCGAAAATCATATTCCCGTTATCTTAGGACGTCCCTTCTTGGCAACGTCAAACGCTATCATAAATTGTCGTAGCGGGATATTGAATTTGTCTTTTGGAAACATGACTCAGTAGAACTGAATGTCTTTCGTGTGAACCAACAACCCATAGAGTGTGATGATGATGAATTGCACGAGGTTAACATGATTGAGAGTCCGATTCAAGACTCATTGCCCGACATTTTGTCGGTGGACCCTGTGAAAGCATGTTTAGACAATTTTGACTTAGATCTCTTGATTCCGAGTACATTAGTGAAGTCCACTCTTTGCTAGAGTCTGTGCCACCCATGGATATTTCTAAATGGAAGAATGCGGTGGAACCCTTCCACTCTACGATACCAAATCGCCCCACCTCTTGATACACCACCTAAGCTTGATTTGAAACCTTTACCCGATACCTTGAAGTATGCATTCTTAGGTCCTTCTGAGACTTTACCTGTGATTATTGCATCATGTTTAGACACGGAACAGGTAAAGTCAACTTTTAGAAGTGCTTAAAGAGCATAAAGGAGCCTTAGGTTGGACCATCTCCGATCTTAAGGGTATAAGTCCCACAATTTGCATGCATCACATAAACCTTGAGGAGAACACTAAACCATCTAGGGAAATGCAAAGGAGACTTAACCCCAACATGAGAGATGCTGTCAAGGGTGAGATTCTCAAACCGCTTGACGCGGGTATCATTTACCCGTCCACGATAGCTGGTGGGTGAGTCCTATTCAGGTAGTACCCAAGAAGTCTGGCATTACTGTTGTTCAAAACGAGATGAATGAGCTCATTCCCACCGTGTGTGACCACTTTGGGTGGCGAGTATGTATTGATTATAGAAAACGAACACAAGTAACCAAGAAGGACCATTTTCCCCTTCCCTTCATTGACCAAATTTGGAAAGGTTAGCCAAACATAAGTACTCTTTGTTCTTAGATGGCTATTCGCTACAACCAAATTCACATAGCACCCGAAGACCAACAAAAGACCACATTTACATGTCCTTATGGAACATTTGCTTATCGTCGTATGCCTTTTGGGCTGTGCAATGCACCCGCTACTTTTCAACGTTGCATGATGAGCATTTTTTCCGACATGGTAGATAAGTTCCTTGAGATTTTTATGGATGATTTTTCGTGTTTGGATCTTCATTTGATGAGTGTTTGCATCATCTCACATGTGTGCTAGTTAGGTGTAAGGAGAAGAGTTTGGTCTTGAATTGGGAAAAATGCCATTTTATGGTTAATTCGGGCATTGTTCTAGGGCATATCATCTCGGAAAAAGGCATAGAAGTAGACAAAGCCAAGGTAGATCTCATTCAACAGCTTGCCTCAACCTCGTTGCGTGAGGGACATCGATCATTTCTAGGCCATGCGGTTTTTACCGCCGATTCATCAAAGACTTTAGTAAAATTTCACGACCTTTGTGCAATCTTCTTGCAAAAGATGTTGCATTTGTCTTTGATGATGCTTGTAAGGAAGCATGGGAGCAATCGAAGGCTCTCCTTACATCTGCCCCTATAGTCGGACCCCTGATTGGTCATTACCATTTGAGATTATGTGTGATGCGTCGACTATCTTTGTAGGAGCTGTTTTAGGCCAAAGAGTAGACAAACTCCCTTATGTGATCTACTATGCTAGTAAAACACTTAATGATGCTCAATTGAATTATTCCACTACTGAGAAGGAGTTGCTAGCTGTTGTGTTTGCATTAGACAAGTTTAGATCTTATTTGATAGGGTCTAAGGTCATCATTTATTCGATCATCTTTGCATTGAGATATCTTTTGTCTAAGAAAGATGCTAAGGCTCGTCTAATTCGATGGATACTCTTGCTACAAGAGTTTAACCTCGAAATTCGAGATAAGAAAGGGTCAGAGAATGTTGTTGCCGATCACTTGTCTAGGTTGAATGTTGAATCTTCGATGAGTCTGTGTTGATTAGGGAATCATTCCCGATGAGCAATTGATGCTTGTGTCGAGATGCCTTGGTTTCTTTGATATTGTGAACTACCTTGCTACAGGTAGAATGCCCTTGCATTGGTCTAAACAAGACCGTGCTAAGTTCTTGGCTGGCCGAAGTTAAACATTTCCTTTGGGATGACCCATATTTGTTTAAGTCTTTGCCAAGACCAAATCATTAGGAGATGTGTCCCCCCGAACAAAGGGACGTCATCTCTTTTGTCATGACCATGCATGTGGAGGCCACTTTAGTGCCAAGAAAAGCGGCCGCAAAGATCTTGCAAAGCGGTTTTTATTGGCCAACACTTGTTTAAGGATTGCCATGCATTCGTGTTGCTTGTGACCGATGCCAGAAACTATGAAGTATATCTAGGAGAAACATGATGCCCTTACAACCCATATTGATTGTTGTTTGTTTGATGTTTGGGGCATTGATTTCATGGGTCCATTTCCGATTCCGAAGGTAAGTTATACATTCTTGTTCTTGTCGATTATGTCTCTAAGTGGGTAGAGGCCATTGCAACCAAAACCAACGACCATAAAGTTGTTCTTTCTTTTCTTAAGGAGAACATTTTCTCCCGTTTTGGAACCCCGAGAGCGATAATCAGTGATGGAGGTAGTCATTTCTGCAATAGACCCTTTGAATCACTAGTGCGCAAGTATGGAATCACCCACAAGGTCGCAACACCTTACCATCCTCAAACAAGTGGCCAAGTGGAAGTGTCTAATAGGGAAATTAAGCATATCCTTGAGAAGACCGTCAATCCTTCTAGGAAAGATTGGTCTTTGCGTTTAAATGATGCTTTATGGGCCTATATGACCGCATACAAGACTCCCATTGGGATGTCTCCTTACTGGACTTGTGTACGGAAAAGCATGTCATCTACCTGTTGAGTTAGAACACCGTGCATCTTTGGGTGTGAAAAAGTTGAACTTTGATCTTGATAAGGTTTGGAACCGTAGAAAACTTCAACTCAATGAGTTAGAAGAATTGAGAAACGATGCATATGATAGTGCCAAAACGTACAAACATAGAATGAAGGTGTTTCACGACAAGCGCATTCTGCGCAAGTCTTTCACCCCAGTCGAAAGTTTTATTGTACAACACTAGATTGCATTTGTTTCGGGAAAGCTACGTTCTCGATGGTCGGACCATACTTGGTACGTACTCGTTTTTCCCCATGGAGTGTAGAAGTTGAAAACCCAGCAAACAAGAACATTTTCAAAGTCAATGGTCAAAGATCGAAACCATTTACGGGAGCATCTTCCACCGAGAAGTTGAGACCGTTGACTTGGAAGACCCCATCTATGTGGTGATCTAGTTCACTCGTGTACATACTTATGGACTAAACATCCATCATCTTTCCCTTTTCTTTTTCTTTTTGCATAATTTTGATGTGTGCTAACCAACCTTTTTGTCTTGCGCTCGTGATTGTTTGCTTTCAAAGCATTCATCTTTCTATGGTTTGGCAACACCCTCTTGCATCCAGGTAATCTCTTCCTTTTCTCCTCTCAACATAGTTCTCTTGGTATGTGAATGTTTAAATTCTTATTATCTCTGTTAACACATTGAGGACAATGTTTGATCTAGGTTTGGGGGTGTGATTTGCATATAGAGTTTTTAGTCTTTTTGTTCTACTTCTTACTAAATTTAAAAAAAAAAAAAAAAATCGAACAACTCAAAAATTTGCATAAAAACCTCCAACTTTTAGAGATTTTAGAGTCACTAGCATGCTTTTAGCTATGTTTACATAGAGAGTCTGACCGAAATAACAAGAACTTGGAAGTACTGGAAAACGCAATCGGGTTCCTTAGTTGATTAGAGCGTTAAAGTTGGATTTAACCATACCGGGAGGGCGAATTAGGTGTCTTTGTTTAGATATTCGGTAGTAGAATTGTGATCAACCATTGTGGAGACTACCCATTTTACATCAAGCGAGGTACCGACCTTCACTCTTTGTGACTTTCTAGAAAAGCTTTTAGAGTGTGTGTCACCGTACGTCAATTCCGGGTAGGAATGGTAAGCTACCCAACTTCGCACCACTTTCAAAGACTACTTTTGTTCTCTTGAGTGCTAATTCCGTCAATCATGAGGGTGACGTCTAAAGATGAAAACTCCTTCTAAATATCGATTTGCAAGTTAACATCACTCTCTCTCTCTCAATCAGCAAGATCCATATAAACACATCATCGTCAAGAAGTGAGCAACATCAGAATATTTGAAGAAAGTTGATATAGTCCAAGGTTTGCGTGCAACAAAGAAAAGAAAAGAAAATAGGATGAGAATTAATGAAGTTTGTAAAATCAAGACAATACAAGTTATGGAAATTGTGTGATATAGTCCTTCATCCATGGAGTTAGTAGTTTTATTGTTTTTATTTTCAATTAATGTATATAGTGAAGTTCTTATAAAAAAAATAAAAAAAAATAAAAAAAAATTGTAGTTTATTTTCTTAGTTTTGATACCACCATGGTAAAGAAGAAAATTCCAAGTAACAAGGAAATTGAGTAGAAAAGTTAAAAATTGTCAAGTTTTGTGAAGTTTAGAAGTTCGTCATCAACATTTGACGTAGAAGATTGAAGACGTTTCTATAGTTCTTATGAGAGAGTGATATTAATTGCCGATCGGGTGAGAAGTGAGTGAGTACTCCCACCCCTTGCTAATGGTTGATTTCCTTTCTTAGAGATCATCGAAAAAGATTCTTTTTGTCCACACTTCGTGGAGTCTCGCATTTTATTTCGGAAGGTTATCCTTCTTACCTACAACGTGTGGGATTTCTCTCTTTATTCCCGCCTGCACACATGAGAGACTAAAAAGCGATCTTTTGAGTGCAATTATCATAAAACCCTAATGGTGAGGCGAAGTCGAGGCTTATGATCACAATCGAATCCAAATTCTTTCATATGGTATGGTTACTTCTCAAAGCACTTAAGGATGAGAATGCGTTCTTTAGTAGTTCTAACTTCTTGTTACTAGTATGCAGAAACTCTATGTCCTCATAGCTTCTAGGATTCTTGAGACTCTTTTACACTCGAAGTTGGAGAAGGTTTTGTGGGTACACCTGCGGTAAACCCTCACGAGACTACAACTCGTCCACTAGGGACACCTAGGGGTTTAAAGGCTTAGTGCATACGCTAAATGCATTCGAGAGACTGCGACGGGGGTATAGTTAGGATTTCTTAATTTTTGTTTCACTTGAGGACAAGTAAAATTCAGGTTTTGGGGTATTTGATGAGTGCCAAATATTGCATATTTATACACCTTTTTATTGGCATTCTACTCATCTTTTGCGTTTAGAAATCGATATTATCCCGCATTCTGTGTTTTCTTTGTTTTCAAGAATAAATATTTGTATTAATTAATTTTGTGTTTTTAGGTAATAAATAAAGCTCGGAGAATTCGAGGAGCCAAAAGAGAGAAGAATTGGAGTCGAGCATCTATGGAGCGAAAGCCAAAGCTCCGCGCGCAACGGTTGCAACCCAACAAGTAGCAACTCATCTACAAGACATGGGCTTGAGCTAGACCCGACCCGCGACCCGGATCCGAGCCCGTACACTCCAAGCCGTTGAGATCTCATCTTGCTGCATCCTACGCTCGCGCCTCCTACGCATCGACCCTTGATGTCTCCGCTCCACACCGATCACCCCTGGGCCCATCCCGAGCCGTTCAGATCTGGCCCCCAAAGATCCAACATTCGCCGAGGCCTTCCCATCATCCGTCGTTGTCCCTCGCTTCACATCGAAGCACCCTATACCTATACCACTCGAGCTAACCCTCATTTCTCCCTCACCTTTCTCTTTCTTCACCCACGATCTCTCGGAGAAAACCCTACCCAACCTTACCTCCACCTCCTTCTTCCCACGCCTATAGCTGAGCTCCATCATCACATCCATCCCCTTCTTCTGCCGCAACAACTCGCCAGCTTCTACTTCGACTTATCTCGGTCTTAGCTTCTCCGTACCTTAGAAGCTAGGTTAGAGATAAGTTAGACTTAGGGTTTTCCTCCAACCACCATGCATGTTCGATTCAGAGGCAAGACAAGGTCGACATCAGGTTTGGGTCAGAGTAGTGGTTAGTTAGGATTGTTTTTGTGAGTTATAAATTGGGTTTCTGATGTAAGAGAAAACTAGTCAGTTCTTAGTTAAGTTTTAGGGTTCATGTTTAGTTTATTTTTGAATGGAATCTGTTTTTATGTTTAGTATGGGCTAATTCTGTTTTGCTAGGATTTAAAATGAAACCCTAAATCAGTGTTCTATTGTTCAACTGTATTTGAATTGTTTTGCATGTTTAAAATATAAGAGAATTTCAATCTAACACCCCTGTGCTTTGCTCTCATAATGGATGCCATGTATCCATTATAGTTAGGATAACACTGCACTGGGTGTGTCTCAGCTCAAGCTTTAACCACAATTGCTAGCTCTCTGACTAGTTGTGCTTAGCTAGACAATTAGTGCCTTGAGGTAGTAACCTTAGCTGACACTTGAATTCTCACTTGGAGAAACCCCTTAGATTAGTGATAACTTGACACATTATCTCTATCTGACACAGAAGCAATTCTCTCAAATTAGTTGAATCATATAACCTGACCTAGTGGTGGATTTGATAATCCTAGTATCCTTCACACTCTCCATTTGTAGTTCATCTGAATTTTAGTCTTGTAACCTCCAACACAGTCATAAAGACTATAAACAAAAGCTTTGCATTTCTGTCACTTGCCCCTGAAAACACTTGAGATAGCCTTAGAATAACTTAGCATCCTCTAGTTCCCTGTGGAAAGACCTGTGCTTGCCACTGCCTTCAAGGCTCTGTGCACTTGCAGATTAAGACATAGGAAAAGCCTCTTTTAGCTCCTATCAAGTTTTTGGCGCCGCTGCCGGGGATTATTGCATCATGTTTAGACACGGAACAGGAAAGTTAACTTTTAGAAGTGCTTAAAGAGCATAAAGGAGCCTTAGGTTGGACCATCTCCGATCTTAAGGGTATAAGTCCGACTATTTGCATGCATCACATAAACCTTGAGGAGAACACTAAACCATCTAGGGAAATGCAAAGGAGACTTAACCCCAACATGAGAGATGTTGTCAAGGGTGAGATTCTGGAAACCGTTTGACGCGGGTATCATTTACCCTGTCCCCGATAGCAGTGGTCGGGTCCTATTCAGGTAGTACCCAAGAAGTCCGGCATTACCGTTGTTCAAAACGAGATGAATGAGCTCATTCCCACCCGTGTGACCACCGGGTGGCGAGTATGTATTGATTATAGAAAATCGAACACAAGTAACCAAGAAGGACCATTTTCCCCTTCCCTTCATTGACCAAATCTTGGAAAGGTTAGCCAAACATAAGTACTACCGCTTCTTAGATGGCTATTTCGCTACAACCAAATTCACATAGCACCCAAGACCAACAAAAGACCACATTTACCTGTCCTTATGGAACATTTGCTTATCGTCGTATGCCTTTTGGCTGTGCAATGCACCCGCTACTTTTCAACGTTGCATGATGAGCATTTTTTCCGACATGGTAGATAAGTTCCTTGAGATTTTTATGGATGATTTTTCTATGTTTGGATCTTCATTTGATGAGTGTTTGCATCATCTCACATGTGTGCTAGTGATAGGTGTAGAATACACCGTATTTACTATATAGAGTTTATGCTTTCTTTGCTATTTTTCTTGTGAATTATGCATTTTACGTGTGTTTTTGAGTTGTTAGATACTCTGGAGTCGCACGGAGGAAAAGAAGGAGAAATTACCCAACTTGAGCAAAAGGGCGAAATTGTCATCTTACAGGCAATTGTTATCCGGAGCTGAACCAAGGTTAAGGGACGACTTTTTTACAAGGAAGTTACATCAGGTGGCCTTTATCAGAAGCATGGGTGCCTATAGTCGTTTGGTTACCCCTTATCTCACAAAGAATGGGGTGTCTTTAACAATATTCATTCTTACACTACCCAAAAAATTGAGAAAAATTTATTTCTCAAGTTAGTCTCCACCTGAAACCAGAGAGAGAGATATGGATCTCAGTGAAGAGGAGCCGTCCAAGAGAGATCGAGAGGAGTGATGAGATTGACAGAGAAGATGGTTGAATCGAGAAGAGAAGCAGTTCTTTTGCCGCCGTTGTTCAAGAAGAGCAAAGATTGAGAAGCAGGCGAGTCAAGGTTATGATGTTGTTGGTGGATCGAGTTGCTGATTCGAAGCTGAGAAGGGATTGTAATTGCAGATCGATTGAGTGCTGTGGAAATCGAGAGAAAGAAGAGATTGAATCATTGGTGTTGTCTTGTTGAGGGCAATAGAAGAAAATATGACAGGGGTTTGTTTTCAGATTTATGGATGAAGTCGGGAAATGGTGGTATGATGCTATTGCTCAGCTGTTGGATCTTGAAGACCTAAGCTTCGATTCGAAACTTGGTGTTTTAATAGAGAATCGGTGGTGTAATGGAGAAGGGTTTCAAGCTCAGTTCTCATAGGATGGTGTTTGCTGGTGTAGCTGATGGTGATGAGATGAAGACCACAGAAGCTGGGTGATGTACTTTCGATCTCAGGAAGTAAGAGGAATTAAATTTAAGATGGGTATTTGATTTGGAGGTTCTGAAGTGAAGGATGTGCTTAAGTCTGTTGAGGTGTGAACTGAGCTGTGAGCTTAGAAGAGAATTGGCAGGGCTGTAAGTTGTGCTGCAAGGGAGTATAGCTACATATGGAGGCTGTCTTGGCTGAGGAGAGAGTAGGTCTGGTGGTAAGCTACATGAGCCAGGGGATTGAACCCTGAATTGCTAGCCTGAGGTGAAAGTGATCAATCTTGGAGTTGGATGGTTATACTGTGATCTGTGGCAGAGTGTTGTGAGCAGCCGGTGTTGGTGAGGTGGCTCAGATTGGAGTTGGAGGTGGTTCAGTATGAGATGGAAACACAAAGATGGTCTGATGCTGCTAAAGAGAATGGGTTGGCCCTGAATTTGTGTTTGGTTGGAAACTTAAGAAGATGATGCATCTCAGTGAAGGTGGAGTGAACTCAGGGAGCTGAAGTCATGGATTGTGATGGAGGAAGTGAGCATTTGGAGTTACAATGGGTCTAGGCCTTGTGGAATTGCGGGGGGTGATAAAGGAGCTCTTGAATTGCAGTGTTGGTACTTGGTGTTTGGTGATGGAGGGGATTATGGAACAACCGAGATTGGGTGTGAAGGTGGAATTGGAAGAAGGTTGCAAGATGGAAGAGTGGGATTGCTAGAGAGAGGCAGGCTGGAAGGGAATGTTGTTGAGCTCAATGAGCTGTTGCCTGAGATGGAATTAATGTTGGTGCTTCAGTGATGACTGAAATCATTGCAGGGTCAGGTGGAGCTACAATGTTGGTTGGTTTGGCAGAGGTTGAGGCTGGCTAGTTTGTGTGAGTTGCAGATTGTGGATGAGGCTCAAGTGGTGATAGAGAAATGGGTCTGTGGTAGTGATGTGTTGTTGCAGCTCATGGTTCAGGGTTTGTGTGCTATTGGAGCCAAGAGATGAGAATAAATGGAGTAATGTGGAAGGCTGAGTTGGAATCATTGCAGGTCTTGAGAAGCTGATGGCTTGAATGAATATGGAGGTGGCTGGAGTTGATGCAATGGTAGGCAGGGTTACTAAGGGTTATGATGCAAAAAATTTGGCTAAGGTTCTCTTTGGATGAATGGAAAATGGCAGTGTCAGTAAGTGTGGAATGTTGCAGGAGATGCAAGTGGAAGTTGCAGCTATGGCATGATCGATCATCATGGCGCATCACAAAAAAGTTCAGGCTTGTGCAAAACTGTGGCCTCACAAGTCAGCCCAGTTAGCCACTAACACATCTGACTCATGAACCTGACTCGGTCTGACCGAGTTCAATCGATCCAACCCGGTTTGACCCGATCCGACTCACCTGGTTTGACCCGATCCGATCCGTTGACCGGTGACCGGGCGGACTTTGCCGGTCACCGGAGCCGATTTCCGGCCACAATCCCGAACTTAGGCGACCGATTTCGGGGCGTATTTTCTACACGGGTTTCTCGTCCTCGTGGGCAGTGGATTTGCATCTAATGGACTTTGAAGACAAAACCTAGTTTTGGAAGGAGAAAAAGGCTATAAAAAGAGGAATTCTACACTTTTTGGAATCTTATCTCATATCTTTTCCTTGGAACTTTGGAGAGCGTTTTTGGGTTACACAACTAGGGTTTGCTTTTGTTCATCTTCTTCTTTATTCCATTGATATTTTTGTGATGAACTCCATAGCTATGAGTAGCTAAATTCTCTATTATTGGTTAAGGATGTAGTCCGATTTCTAAAACTTGTGTTTGCTTTATGTATTAGTTTTCTCTCTTGTTTATCGTTCAATTCTCTCAGGTTTCTATGATCACATGATTGAAGTATTGTGATAGGATTATGGTGTTTGATTAGTTAATGGCCAAT
Source organism: Papaver armeniacum (assembly GCA_023531295.1). Taxonomy (NCBI): domain Eukaryota; kingdom Viridiplantae; phylum Streptophyta; class Magnoliopsida; order Ranunculales; family Papaveraceae; genus Papaver; species Papaver armeniacum. The sequence goes on from JAJJWW010007497.1 coordinate 14,866, forward strand.
TAATTGAACTTACATCTTAGTCCATAGCTATTTTAGGGTTTTTCATCAAGCGATAACCTTGAATACAAGTAGCATGATATGTTTACGGTTTGTAGTGATACACTCTCGTAATCATATGTAGAGTTTGACCATTGTCCGAATTGTTTTATGCAACGCATGACAATTGCATTGATTAGCCTATTTCTGAAACTTAATGCTCCTAGGAATTGAACTTGATTAGCGCAAGGCGTTAGGTTATTCTTTAGGTAGAATTCACATACATGACCCTAATGTGTGTGTTGATGAACTTGAGAAATTAATAGATTATCTTGCTTTCTTGATTCTCTAGGCTTTTGATAACACAAGAGATTAAATCGTAATTCTATTCATATATGCAAACACATGTCTAAGATTGAAGATGAATTCCTTGACCAATATCTTTCTCCATTGATTATTCTCTACAATTTATTTTGTTTTTTTAATTTACTTTTATTTGCTTAAATACAACAAACATACCTTGGGTTATTCTAGAAAACCGAAAGTTTATAACAACCAACGCCTCTCTGTGGATACGAACTCTTCCTTACCTTGTGCTTCATTTAAATTTAGTGCGTAAGAAAGTGAAATTATATTTGTCGGCTGACAACCGATCAAATTTTGGCGCCGCTGCCGGGGAGCCAAAATTTGATCGGTTGTCAGCAAGGAGAACCGCATATATCCATTAAAGAGAAACGGAAAACTTTCAACATTGCACCATCCGCCGCAACATCCGCTGGAAGCATGGCCGTGACAATGGTGTGGAAGTCCATAAGATGTTTGTTTGGATCTTCATTCACCATGCCATGGAACTTTGGTAATTCTCTAAGCAACCCAGGTTTAATTTCAAAAGTAGAGTCCGTTTGAATCCATCCCTGATGGACGTGGTGAAAAAGGAGATACTCAAGCTTTTGGACGTGGGTGTTATCTACCCCATATCCGATAGCAAGTGGGTAAGCCCGGTACAAGTGGTACCAAAGAAATCGGGAGTAACGGTGGTGGAGAATGATAAGAATGAACTTGTCCCAACTCGTGTGCAAACTAGGTTGGAGGGTTTGTATTGATTATAGAAAATTGAATGCCACCACTAGAAAAGATCACTTTCCTTTACCTTTTATTGATCAAATGCTTGAACGTTTAGCTGGACATTCTTACTATTGCTTTCTTGATGGCTATTCGGGTTATAATCGGGATTGATAAGACCGGAGGACCAAGAGAAAACCACTTTCACTTGTCCTTTCGGTATTTTTTGCTTATAGAAGGATGCCTTTGGCTTATGCAATGCTCCGGCTACCTTTCAAAGGTGTATGGTAAGTATCTTTTCGGAATATGTTGAAAACATAATCGAAGTGTTCATGGATGACTTTAGTGTCTTTGGTGATTCATTTGACCTTTGCTTGAACAATTTGTCTCTAATCCTTGAACGATGTGTTGAAACAAATCTTGTGCTAAATTGGGAGAAGTGCCATTTCATGGTAACTCATGGCATAGTTTTAGGCCATATAATATCTTCTAAAGGCTTGGAAGTCGATAAATCTAAGATAGACCTTATTCGTGTTTCTAACCCCTCCCACTACGGTGAGGGAGATACGTTCTTTTCTTGGTCATGCAGGTTTTTATCGTAGGTTCATCAAGGACTTTTCCAAGATAGCATCACCACTTTGTACCCTATTGCAAAAAGATGTGGTTTTTAACTTTGATGAGAAGTGTGTGGAGGCATTCAATCGTTTGAAAGAACTTTGATTTCAGCCCCTATCATTAAACCACCGGATTGGAGTAAGCCGTTTGAACTCATGTGTGATGCTAGTGACTATGCGGTTGGTGCGGTGCTTGGGCAGCGTGTGGGGAAGCTTCCTCATGCCATTTATTATGCTTCTAGAACGTTGAATGAGGCTCAACAAAACTACACAACCACTGAAAAAAGAGTTATTAGCTATTGTTTTTGCTTTAGAAAAGTTTCGCTCTTATCTAATTGGTACAAAAGTTGTTGTCTTTTCGATCATGCAAAGACTTAGATACTTGCTTACAAAGAAAGAGGAGAAACCGAGGCTCATACGATGGATATTACTCTTGCAAGAGTTTGATATTGAAATCAAAGACAAGAAAGGAATTGAGAACACCGTTGCGGATCATTTGAGCCGACTTGCTGTGGACAAGGAGACTATCCCGATGCGTGAAAGTTTCCCGGATGAGCAACTTTTCTCAATTGCCTTTGGAGAACCATGGTACGCTGATATTGTTAATTACTTAGTGTCTAAACAAATCCCAAAGAACTTGTCTCGTGCTGAGAGGGACAAACTTAAAAAGATAGCAAACCAATACATATGGGATGATCCATACTTATGGAAGCATTGTAGTGACCAAATAATACGTAGGTGTGTTCCCGAAATTGAATTTAACTCTATCTTGTCTTTTTGCCACTCATATGCTTGTGGAGGACATTTTGGGAGTAAGAGAACCGCTCTTAAGGTATTAGAATGTGGTTTCTTTTGGCCAACTTTGTTTAAGGATGCACATGCATTTTGTATCACATGTGATAGGTGTCAAAGAACCGGCAATCTAGGTGCTCGAAATCAAATGCCGCAAACTATTATTCAATTTGTGGAAGTTTTTGATGTTTGGGGAATTGATTTTATGGGGCCTTTTGTCAATTCTAATGGAAATTATTATATTTTGCTTGCTGTGGATTATGTCTCGAAATGGGTGGAAGCTAAGGCCGCCCCAACTAATGATTCTAAAGTTGTTTCAGATTTTGTGCAAGCTAATATATTTGCTAGGTTTGGAATTCCAAGGGCTATAATTAGCGATGGAGGCTCACACTTCAAAAACAGGTTCTTGCAAAGCTTGTTAAGGAAGTACAATGTGTCGCATAGGATTGCAACTCCCTACCATCCGCAAACAAATGGACAAGCCGAAGTTTCCAACCGAGAGGTGAAATCAATTCTTGAAAAGACGGTGAACCCAACAAGGAAAGATTGGAGCATGCGACTCAACGATGCTTTGTGGGCGTATAGAACCGCATATAAAACACCTATTGGGATGTCTCCTTTTAGGCTTGTTTATGGTAAACCTTGTCACTTACCCGTGGAAATTGAGCATAAGGCGTTTTGGGCTATTAAGCAATGCAACATGGAGTTGGATGGTCTTTGGAAAGCAAAGGAAGTTACAACTTCAAGAGTTGGAGGAGATTCGTAATGATGCATTTGAAAGCTCACGGATTTATAAGGAAAAACGAAAGCTTTTCATGATAATATGATTTCTAAGAAACAATTTTGCATAGGGCGAAAGTGCTTTTGTTTAATTCGTTTGCAATTATTTAGGGTAAATTAAGGTCACGTTGGATTGGACCTTTTATTGTGACTAATGTGTTTTCTCATGGTGCGGTGGAAATTCGTAGTTTAGCTACTGAGTAATGAACTTAAAGTGAATGGGCACCGGTTGAAACCATATTATGAGAACTTCTCTTCGGAAATCGTGGAAGGAGTTAACCTTGTGGAAATGCTCCCTCTGGAGGAGTCTTAGCGAACAAGGAGTACGTCGGGCCGTCGACTTTAAAACAAGCGCTAAGTGGGAGGCAACCCACCGGTTTTGTATCTTTATCCTTATCTTTTTACTTTTATGTATTTGCTTTTATCTTTATATTATTTATGGAATTTCCCACCTTGAACTTTCTTTGGACGATTCAATTTTACATTGAGGACAATGTAAAGTTTAAGTGTGGGGGAGCATTTATATGTTTTAGTTTGTTTGGTAAAAAAAAAAAAAAAAAAAAAAACAAAAAAAAAAAAACAGAAAAATTTGTGCTTTTTGAACTTCGAAATCTAGAACTTGTGCCTTTAGGATGACACCATTAGTGGATGGAACCATTTTGAATGCAGGAGTTGAGGAACCAATTAACTAAAAAGGGACGAACATAGCTCAGAAATCACAATTAACATGATAGTTGTTACCATATCTCGGAATATCACCATATCACGTTCTATTTTTATTTTTCCATATTTATCTATTGTTCTCTAAGTGCTTTGGTGGGTCACTAAACATCGACGTGTTATTACTGCTAGGATGAAATAGAGTGGTTGAGTTACTAGAAAAAGAAAAAAAAAAAAAAATTTAAAAAAAAAAAAAAAAAAAAATGAAAAAAATATGAAACGAAAAAAAAAGGACCGATCAATTAGACCAAAACGGAATAAAAAAGACACTTGGGAATAGCAGTATGTGTGAAACGTAGTCCCTGTCTCCGTCGCCTAAACAAGCGTGGAATGCAGGATCCAAGGCAACTATCATGTACTTGCTGACAAGAAGCATGTGCTTGGATCCAAAAGATCTAATCATGCCGTCTAAAAAAATATTGGATCCAGTTTGATCCAATCTTAAAAAAAAAAAAAAATATAATTATTATTGTGTTGAATAAAGTCACTTTTGGTTCCCTTGTATATGCCAATTGATTGATGTAGCATTCAGCACGAAGTAGCTCAATCCAATAGGATTAGGTTCATCTTAGCAGTGACCTTCAGACAGATATGGGAAACATCGAACACTTGTGAATATTCGCCAACATCTACATCTTTATCCATCTTCTTAATCTTTTCATTGTGATTGTGGTTGTTAGTTTCCGAGTATTGTGGCTTGTTCAACTATCTAATTAGAGTTTATTTACTAATATTTGAATTGAATTTGCAAGGTACCTCCTCCTGTAGTCAATTTGGATTCGTTCATTGATTTGTCACGAATAGACGGAGTTTGAAATATAGGTTTTGTAGGTATATCTCTAGTAAACCTTCACGAGACTATAACTCGTCCACTAGGGACACCTAGTGGTTTAAAGGCTTGTTATTTGTGCTAAAAGTGACCGTAGCCTCGACGACACGGAGTTGTTGTATTTTATTGTTTTGTTTGATTTGCTCGAGGACTAGCAAAGTCTAAGTGTGGGGGAATCTGATAGGTGGAGAATACACCGTATTTACTATATAGAGTTTATGCTTTCTTTGCTATTTTTCTTGTGAATTATGCATTTTACGTGTGTTTTTGAGTTGTTAGGTACTCTGGAGTCGCACGGAGGAAAAGAAGGAGAAATTACCCAACTTGAGCAAAAGGGCGAAATTGTCATCTTACAGGCAATTGTTATCCGGAGCTGAACCAAGGTTAAGGGACGACTCTTTTACAAGGAAGTTACATCAGGTGGCCTTTATCAGAAGCATGGGTGCCTATAGTCGTTTGGTTACCCCTTATCTGCCAGCAATGGGGTGTCTTTAACAATATTCATTCTTACACTACCCAAAAAATTGAGAAAAATTTATTTCTCAAGTTAGTCTCCACCTGAAACCAGAGAGAGAGATATGGATCTCAGTGAAGAGGAGCTGCTGAAGAGAGATCGAGAGGAGTGATGAGATTGACAGAGAAGATGGTTGAATCGAGAAGAGAAGCAGTTCTTTTGCCGCCGCTGTTCAAGAAGAGCAAAGATTGAGAAGCAGGCGAGTCAAGGTTATGATGTTGTTGGTGGATCGAGTTGCCGATTCGAAGCTGAGAAGGGATTGTAATTGCAGATCGATTGAGTGCTGTGGAAATCGAGAGAAAGAAGAGATTGAATCCGCTGGTGTTGCTGTTGAGGGCAATAGGAAGAAAATATGACAGGGGTTTGTTTCAGATTTATGGATGAAGCTGGAAATGGTGGTATGATGCTATTGCTCAGCTGTTGGATCTTGAAGACCTAAGCTTCGATTCGAAACTTGGTGTTTTAATAGAGAATCGGTGGTGTAATGGAGAAGGGTTTCAAGCTCAGTTCCCATAGGATGGTGTTTGCTGGTGTAGCTGATGGTGATGAGATGAAGACCACAGAAGCTGGGTGATGTACTTTCGATCTCAGGAAGTAAGAGGAATTAAATTTAAGATGGGTATTTGATTTGGAGGTTCTGAAGTGAAGGATGTGCTTAAGTCTGTTGAGGTGTGAACTGAGCTGTGAGCTTAGAAGAGAATTGGCAGGGCTGTAAGTTGTGCTGCAAGGGAGTATAGCTACATATGGAGGCTGTCTTGGCTGAGGAGAGAGTAGGTCTGGTGGTAAGCTACATGAGCCAGGGGATTGAACCCTGAATTGCTAGCCTGAGGTGAAAGTGATCAATCTTGGAGTTGGATGGTTATACTGTGATCTGTGGCAGAGTGTTGTGAGCAGCTGGTGTTGGTGAGGTGGCTCAGATTGGAGTTGGAGGTGGTTCAGGGCAGATGGAAACACAAAGATGGTCTGATGCTGCTAAAGAGAATGGGTTGGCCCTGAATTTGTGTTTGGTTGGAAACTTAAGAAGATGATGCATCTCAGTGAAGGTGGAGTGAACTCAGGGAGCTGAAGTCATGGATTGTGATGGAGGAAGTGAGCATTTGGAGTTACAATGGGTCTAGGCCTTGTGGAATTGCAGGGGTGATAAAGGAGCTACTGAATTGCAGGTGTTGGTACTTGGTAGCTGGTGATGGAGGGGATTATGGAACAGAACTGAGATTGGGTGTGAAGGTGGAATTGAAGCAGGGTTGCAAGATGGAAGAGTGGGATTGCTAGAGAGAGGCAGGCTGGAAGGGAATGTTGTTGAGCTCAATGAGCTGTTGCCTGAGATGGAATTAATGTTGGTGCTTCAGTGATGACTGAAATCATTGCAGGGTCAGGTGGAGCTACAATGTTGGTTGGTTTGGCAGAGGTTGAGGCTGGCTAGTTTGTGTGAGTTGCAGATTGTGGATGAGGCTCAAGTGGTGATAGAAAAATGGGTCTGTGGTAGTGCTGTGTTGTTGCAGCTCATGGTTCAGGGTTTGTGTGCTATTGGAGCCAAGAGATGAGAATAAATGGAGTAATGTGGAAGGCTGAGTTGGAATCATTGCAGGTCTTGAGAAGCTGATGGCTTGAATGAATATGGAGGTGGCTGGAGTTGATGCAATGGTAGGCGGGGTTACTAAGGGTTATGATGCGCACTGCTAAGGTTCTGTGGCCGATGAATGGAAATGGCAGTGTCTGTAAGTGCAGGAATGTTGCAGGAGATGCGGTGGAAGTTGCGGCTATGGCATGATCATCATCATGGCGCATCACAAAAAGTTCAGAGCTTGTGCAAATCAGCAGCCTCACAAGTCACCCCGCTTAGCCACTAACACATCCGACTCATGAACCCGACTGTCTCGACCGAGTTCAATCGATCCAACCCGGTTTGACCCGATCCGACTCACACCGGTTTGACCCGATCCGATCCGTTGACCTGTGATCGGCGGACTTTGCTTGGCCACCGGAGCCGATTTCCGCCACAATCCTGCACTTCCTAAGACCGATTTCGGGGTGTATTTTCTACACGGGTTTTTCATCCTCGTGGGCTTGGTGGATTTGCATCTAATGGACTTTGAAGACAAAACCTAGTTTTGGAAGGAGAAAAAGGCTATAAAAAGAGGAATTCTACAACTTTTGGAATCTTATCTCATATCTTTTCCTTGGAACTTTGGAGAGCGTTTTTGGGTTACACAACTAGGGTTTGCTTTTGTTCATCTTCTTCTTTATTCCATTGATATTTTTGTGATGAACTCCATAGCTATGAGTAGCTAAATTCTCTATTATTGGTTAAGGATGTAGTCCGATTTCTAAAACTTGTGTTTGCTTTATGTATTAGTTTTTCTCTTGTTTATCGTTCAATTCTCTCAGGGTTTCTATGATCACATGATTGAAGTATTGTGATAGGATTATGGTGTTTGATTAGTTAAGTGGCCAATTAATTGAACTTACATCTTAGTCCATAGCTATTTTAGGGTTTTTCATCAAGCGATAACCTTGAATACAAGTAGCATGATATGTTTACGGTTTGTAGTGATACACTCGTAATCATATGTAGAGTTTGACCATTGTCCGAATTGTTTTGCGCAACGCATGACAATTGCATTGATTAGCCTATTTTCGAAACTTAATGCTCCTAGGAATTGAACTTGATTAGCGCAAGGCGTTAGGTTATTCTTTAGGTAGAATTCACATACGCTGACCCTAATGTGTGTGTTGATGAACTTGAGAAATTAATAGATTATCTTGCTTTCTTGATTCTCTAGGCTTTTGATAACACAAGAGATTAAATCGTAATTCTATTCATATATGCAAACACATGTCTAAGATTGAAGATGAATTCCTTGACCAATATCTTTCTCCATTGATTATTCTCTACAATTTACTTTGTTTTTTTAATTTACTTTTATTTGCTTAAATACAACAAACATACCTTGGGTTATTCTAGAAACTGAAAGTTTATAACAACCAACGCCTCTCTGTGGATACGAACTCTTCCTTACCTTGTGCTTCATTTAAATTTAGTGCGTAAGAAAGTGAAATTATATTTGTCGGCTGACAACCGATCAGCGTGTAAGGAGAAGAGTTTGGTCTTGAATTGGGAAAAATGCCATTTTATGGTTAATTCAGGCATTGTTCTAGGGCATATCATCTCGGAAAAAGGCATAGAAGTAGACAAAGCCAAGGTAGATCTCATTCAACAGCTTGCCTCAACCTCGTTCTCGTGAGGGACATCGATCATTTCTAGGCCATGCGGGTTTTTACCGCCGATTCATCAAAGACTTTAGTAAAATTTCACGACCTTTGTGCAATCTTCTTGCAAAAAGATGTTGCATTTGTCTTTGATGATGCTTGTAAGGAAGCATGGAGCAATCAAGGCTCTCCTTACATCCGCCCCTATAGTCGACCCGACGGGTCATTACCATTTGAGATTATGTGTGATGCGTCCGACTATCTTTAGTAGGAGCCATTTTAGGCCAAAGAGTAGACAAACTCCCTTATGTGATCTACTATGCTAGTAAAACACTTAATGATGCTCAATTGAATTATTCCACTACTGAGAAGGAGTTGCTAGTGTTGTGTTTGCATTAGACAAGTTTAGATCTTATTTGATAGGGTCTAAGGTCATCATTTATTCTGATCATGCTGCATTGAGATATCTTTTGTCTAAGAAAGATGCTAAGGCTCGTCTAATTCGATGGATACTCTTGCTACAAGAGTTTAACCTCGAAATTCGAGATAAGAAAGGGTCATAAAATGTTGTTGCTGAATGCTCACCTTGTTGTCCTTGGTTGCTTAATGTTGGTACATTTGGCGGCCTTCCCCTTTTCCTTTGAACCTCCGACACATCGACAATGGGTGTAGGTTCGGAATGCTCAACTTGTTGTCCTTGGTTGCTTAATTTTGGTACATTTGGCGGCCTTCCCTTTTCCTTTGAACCTCCGATACATCGACAATGGGTGTAGGTTCGGAACTCGTCGATTGTTGTTGACTTGATATCAGCGAATCTTGCTTCTGAAATCTCACTTGCACATAGATCTCGTTTTTTAGTTGCCGCGAGTTCCTCTTCACGTCGAGTCATTTGTTTTAACTCTTTTCTTTGTTTCTTCCTTGCAATTTTAGTTTGTGGTCTACCCGCCGGATCTCCCTTTCTTGGCTCTTCACTTTGTGCTATCCATGGTCGTGTAATTAGTCTTAGTTGGCTCAATAATACTTGTCGGGTAGCCGAGTTGCCACATGAGTAAGCTTCATAAAATTCTAAAGCCTCCTTTGTATCCCATGGTGATTGGCCGGGAGCTTCGGTAAAGGGGAAGGTCGAAAGATAATTGCTTCCAAAAAGGATCAATAACATCAATAGGTATCAGTGTTTCATACTTCACAAGCATATGACGACACTAAGCCCCAATGAAGACATGTCGGGACAAATGCACACATCACCCGGTTTTCCGTAAATTTTCTCATATTGCATTTGTCTCATCATATAGTTTATTGCCCAACAGGGAGACGTTAAACTCTATTCCTTGGAGCAACTTAGTATGTTGAAGAAAGTGAGTCATCCTTTCCATTGAGCTTTTCTCAAAGCCTTCTTGATCCTATCGATATCGGCCTTAAAGTGTTGCTCCATTGCCTCGGTGACCGTAACCACGTTTCTGGCCGGACTGGATGAGATCTTTAAATCTCCCATGAGAGGACTCCGCTATACTAGTTGATTCATTCCCACAATGTCTATAACGATTTGTCCACGCACGCACAAATTTTTCCTTGAACTTAACCAACCAATTATCCCGACAATATGAGACGGCACTTGGATACACTTCGTTATATGTGCAATAAACGTGTTCAATCTCTTTTCATACATGTCCTCGGTAAGAGACCAATAAACTTTCTCCCAATCCTTTAGAAATTCCAACCACCTTTTATGATTTTCATCGTGTTCTTTGTCGACTCGCTCTTTAATCTTTCCTCTTTCATTTTCTTCTTCTTCGGGTGATAGTTTCTCTTTGCGAACATCTTCCTCTAGTTGAGCAACCATTCTCTTCTTAATATCAGCCTTAGAGGGTTCAAACAAAGCATGACAATGTTTTTTCACATTTTCACCTATATGATATGTACATAGGAAATTTTGTGCATCCGGGATATACGTCGGATATGGCATTCATTAGTGCGTCAAATTGATCAGTTATGATGACCTTCGGAGAACGATTTTCCGGAACAATAATTTCAATTGCCGCAATTCCCAATGATAATTGTAATCCCTCTCGTTCTCCATTAAACACCAAGCCAATGTGAATGTTACCTTGTCCGATGTTTGCCCCACGATGTTGAACAACGGCATGTTGTATTTGTTTGTCTTGTAGAAAAGTATCCATCATAAGAACATCACAACACGTATGAGCCAATTGTGAAAGCAAAGGATGCGAAATGAATATTTGAAGCGGCTTGTTGTCCGGACCTCTTTTAATGATACGCGTGTAATTGTGATCCCAAGCTATCTTCTCAAATTCTTGCATAACACTCCTCCCTTCCCATTCCAACCTTCTAATGGTTGCTTGTGCGCTATAAATTATGCGAGTGAAGAAACGTTGGTCTTATCCTTTTCCTTGAAGGTTCGAGAATCACTCTTGGTTTGATACATGCTTTTGGTCATCATCTTTACATCCTCGAATTCATCAGGTTTTAGCTTCGCAACTAGGAGTGACCTTCAAAATCATTCGGATCGGGTGGTTGTGACGGCCAAACCACACCTTACATTCCCATTCTTTTTCTTCTACTTTTGAACCTCTTAGATAGAATACAAGATTAAAGGGGCCTCATCCTTCCGCGTAACTGTCTTGTATACCTTGTTAGTCTTCTTTTCATATACATAACCCTTTCTCTTATGACTATTTTTCTCATTGTATTTTCCACTTCTCTCGCAAACCATCTCAAAACGAACTCGATGAACGTTGGGAATTCCTCACTAAGACACACATGTTATCAAGAGCCGTCGCTTTTGCCCAAGCAATTGCTTCCTTTTCATATTTTATTCCCTACATAAGGACAACATTATGGAGATTACAAGCAAATCCCAACATAAAATTGTAAAAAATAGGTGAAAGTATTGTTTGGTAACATACCCAAGGCATTTTATAGTACTCAACGCGTATCCCGATGGAGTGGTTTGGAGTTTGGTTGATCGTTGTAGGTAACAATCTAAGGAATGAATGAAAAGAAAATTGGATTAGTTCAAACCGGCATTGTCGATAAGTAAAAAGTAAATAGGGATTAAGAACCGGCATTATTGGTAATTGACTCACTATACCAGGTATTAGATTCCAAGCATACTAAGTTGAAAGAAACAAATACCGGTATTTAAGTTCAAAATATAATTAGCTTATGTATGTTATTCATGTAAAACCGGCATCCTCGACATTTTAGTTTTATAATCAGTATCACAAACCGGCATAGAATGTCATGTACTCACAATGCCGGTTTGCATATTCCTTAGAATATTATTTGGTAGGTAAAAAGTATAAATGTGTACCTAGGCATTCAATCTTGGTTTGAATACTATGCCGGTATGTTCTTGAACAAATGGGGATATTTTGTCCCGGCATACAAATATCTATGAATACAATGCTTAGGTTAAATGATACCGGCGTAGAACTCATACATCGAGCATGCCAGGTACTAAGGTTTTTTTGACGAAATGGCGGTTTCAAAAAAAATAATCAAATTTTCGACCTCTTTGAAGCATTACCTGTGTGTTGGGGTTGCTTGTATCTTTGAACATGTTTACTTTCTTGAGTTGGTTCTTCACAAAACATTTCATGGTCGAGAAAATAATGATTCAAAGGTGTTGGTTCATCATACAACAATTGTGAGTTGTTATCATTAATCGAAGATTGAAGATATGATTGTTGTTGTAATTGAGCTAAAGATTCAGCAGCTGCAAGTCTCTCATCACAATCATCTTCCATTTTCAAAAAAAAAAATTCTACTCAAAATTATTTTCCCTCTAAACTAACACACACAAATTCAAATAAACATAAATACACAAATTATATCCCCCAAATCATTAGTATTTTACTAATCAGGATTAATTACTAATTATGATTAGTGAGGGTTAGATTAGGAATTAATAATTTAATTATATAAGGGGTAACCCAGCTAGGATATTTGGATCCCTATTTTGTCATTTAGTCATATCCCCCAATTAGAATATATATCCCCCAATTACGCGTACTTTATTATCTAATGACTATATTTTGTCATTATTGAGTATGCCTCAAAACAACCTTCTAACTTATTTAATGTTATATGGTTATGTTTTCCTGATTTTTATCAATTTCTCTTTATGGTCTTTTTTATTTCCATCCATAAGACTATATATTTCCCTAGAATTTCCGGGACATTGGGCCTCCTCTTACAAGGATCATCTAAACTACCTATGTCAGTACTATAAATTAACCTAATATTATCTTTTTATCGAAGATTAAGGCTTCATTTTCTCGATGATTTTTTTCTTTTACAAAGATTACATTTCTATGACTGGTTTATGGTTCCGTCCTTGGGAATAGCTAAGGCGGGAGGTTAACAATAACTTGGCACAATAATTAAGAATTAATACTAATATCATCTCATTTAAATGTATGTCATTTTGATGCCATTTACTTGTGTATATATGGTGACATTGAAGTTGATGAAAAAAATAACTCAACGGTCTCATATTTTGAGTTTATCCCAACAAGATAATAAACCTTGGATTCTAATAGGAGACTTTAACGTCATCCTAGATCCAGCAGAAAAGCAAGGTGGAAATATCTCAAGCTCAAGAAGCAAATCATTTATTATTCAGACGATAGATGTGCTTGTCCCACGAGATGCGAGATTTGAAGGAGCACCATCTACATGGTCTAACAACCGAAAAGGAGAAGCAAATATTTTCTAAAGAATCGACATAACACTAATCTCCTATCAATGGATAGAAAAATATCTACTCCGCAAACTCCGGCGGATCTCCGACCCATAAGCCTAAGTAACACAATCTATAAGCTCATAGCCTCATATCCAAGATCCTAGCAAATAGATTAAAACCTATTTTAAATAGAATACTTCTCCTAATTAATCGACATCTCTTTCGGGGATGCAACTTAATGATAACATCATCATAGCTCATGAGCTACTTCATTCCATGAAAGTATCAAAAAAAAAAAAAAAAAAGGTTTAATTTTAGCTTTAAAATTGGATCTTTCGAAAGCTTTTGATCGGATGGAGTGGCTTTTGAATACCATGGAATCCTCAGGATTTAGTGATACATGGGTAAACCTTATAATGCACCGCATTTTTTTATCTTCTTTTTCCATTATGCTCAATGGATCCCCAGGTCCAAAATTTATAAATTCCAGAGGAATATGACAGGGCGACCCTTTATCGCCGTACCTTTTTCTCATCTGCACGGAAATATTATCTAGGCTCTTGGGAAAAGCGAAAGCTAAGAAAAAAATGTGGGTCGAAAAATGAACAAACACGCCCCGAACATATGCCACCTTTTCATCGCTAACAATTGCTTCATTTTCACGAAAGCGGGTCTAAGAGAAGCAAAAAACTTGCTGGATATTTTATCTATTATTGGTGACATCACTGGAAAAATAGTCAATCTACAAAAATCAAGAATCCACCTCATTCATCGAATTCATCCAATACATGGTAAAATAATAACAAAAATTGTAAAAGTATAGATACATTGGAACTCCGCCATTTTTTGACAAAAATGGAAAGAAAATTTTTGAGCCACTTCTTCAGAAATATTAGTCAACTTTGCAAGGCTGGAAATCAAAGCTCTTATCACAAGAGGGTCGGGCAGTACTTATTCAATCTATATTTCAAGCTTTCCCAACTTACCAAATGCAAGTTCTAGCCCTTGCTAAAGAAACTCTCAATCAACCGGATCTTATTCAAAGAGACTTCTGGTGGATTAACTATGGATTAAAAAAATGGGGTTATGTAAAGCGTGGACCAATATTTGCAAGCCTAGATTTCAAGGTGGATTTTGGGAATCAAAAATCCCTACCAATTTAATATAGCTCTTCTCATAAAACTGGCTAGTATATTAATATCAAAACAAGATCAGCTATGGGTCCAACTTCTAAAAGCCAAATACTTTCCCAACACTCATCCCCTTATATTGTCTAGAACCTCTAACCTATCTTGGATTTGGACGAGTATTAAAAAAGGATTAAACCTAATAAAAGGTAATTTTGTTTGGCAAGTTAAAAATGAAGCTTCTACAAAAATATGGGAAGACAAGTGGATTCCAAACTCAGATATAATCCCTAAACCTCGAAATATAGAAGACATGATATGGAAAAGGGTGCAAAGAATTAAAAAAACGTTGAAGGAATAACATGGGATAATTCAAAGTTAGATGAATATTTTACTCCTGAAACAAAGGAAAAAAATACTTGCAATATCGCCTCAAATCAAGGATACATATAGAATTATATGGGAGCATCATCCTTCGAGAGCCTTCTCAGCAAAGAATACATATAATTATCTGATAAATCAAGAACCAAGAAATAACATTGACGATTTTACGTGGAAAAAAAATGGAAAATCCAAGTTATTCTAAGAATTTGATTATTTATATGGAAGCTAACTCAGAAAGCTCTACCTACTTCTAGCAGATTAACAGCTCACGTAATGGATATTTCGCCAGAATGTCTAATGTGAAATTCGTAAGCGCGGGAGACAGAATAACATCTTTTAAGATTTTGGCATTTTGCAAGAGCCATTTGGTCTGGTTGTTCAATGGACTCGGTGAACACGCAAATATGAAACTGATTCGATAATTTCCTGGGTCAAAAAGTAGAACTCCGACTCTAAGTACTCGAGTTTTATGGAAAAAATTGCTACCATCCTCTGGTTCATCTGGAATCATAGATGCTTAGTAGTTTTAAAAATTTCAATCCTGACCTGAAAACCCTGATAGACCAAATCAATAAATATAAAAAATTTGCTACTACTACAAAGGACATGCAACAATTTCCTCGTTCCATAGAGGAAAAACAGTTAAACATACTTGAGACTCTTTAAATATATATTAAAGAATACTTATTGATGCATCTTTCAAGAAAGAAGACTTATCCATGGGATTGCCTTTATACTATATTCGTTTGATCAACAAGGATTTATGCACATTTTAGCTGGTTCATATTGGCTTCATCAGCAATTCATACAGAAGCAAAAGCTCTGCTAAGGGCAAATACTTTGCTTAATGAAAACATTCCATGCATCTAGTGTTTCTATAGCTACAGACTTGTAAATTACTAGTTAATATAACCAATAATAAAAATGATGAAATTCCATAAAAAGTAGAGCACAATTTCAATGGCTATATGATATAGTACTGGAAATCTAGTATTTTAGATAACAGAATTGTAAACTTTTTCTATTATATTTCTTGATTTTTAATAAAATTAACCTTTCCAAAAAAAAAAACAAAAAACAAAACAAACATAGAAATGTACACGAGTGTTCACATGGTACTCGAAAAAGAAAAAAAAAAAAAAAAAAACTTTAGACCTCAAGAAAATGGTCATATGCTTTAAATCCTTAAATTGCTTATATAGAGTTTTTCTTAGCTAGGATGGAAAAAAAAAACACTTTAATATAAAACCATTAACAAACCACACAAATAAATCTTTAGGAAAATCATTTCAATGTAGCTCACATATGTGCGACAACTTAATCTAACCAGATCATTTTGATGTACATACAAAAGGATAACGACTCCATAGTTTTATTCACCTCCAGATTAATATAAGTGCATGGTACAAACTAATCTTTCTTTCTTTTTTTTGCTTTCTTCTTTCCAATTTGACAAAGTCAGGCCTAGTTAACCAAGTCAACACTGGTGAGGAAGGGGATTTGAGGCTGAGAAACGAGTACCCTTTAAGAAGATTCACCGACACATGCTACGCACCAATAACTGTTGCTCTTGGTATTACTTTCAAGGGAATGAACTTCCTCAGTGTCATCCCTAATGTTTCTCCCATGTCGATAGTTTCAGGTGTGACACCAACTTCGAGAGCCCAGTCAAAAGATTGAATCAATGACCCGAGCACAAGGTGAAGAACTTGGTGAGCCATGGGTATCCCAGGACAGATACGTCTTCCACCTCCAAATGGTATGAACTCAAAATGTTGTCCACGATAATCAATCCTGGTACCTAGGAAACGGTCTGGGTTGAACAGCAACGGATTGTTCCAAGAAGCTGGATCCCTTCCAATGCCCCAGGCATTAACCAATACTTGTGTGTCCTTAGGAATCGTATACCCCATGAACTCTGTCTCTTCAGCATTAGTACGTGGTACTAGGAGAGGTATAGATGGATGTAACCTCATCGTCTCCTTAAGCACTGCACCTAGATAAGGTAAGTTTTCAATATCACTTTCTTCAAGCTTTCTGTCATACCCAACGACTTGGGCAATTTCAGCTTTGACCTTTTTCATTACCTCTGGATTGCGAAGAAGCTCTGTCATAGCCCATTCTATAGTACTAGTTGTTGTCTCTGAAGAACCGATAAACATTTCCTACATCAATGTACACAATATTGTGTATTAGTACAGTAAATGTTACGAATATTATATAGAGTAGGTCACTTAATAGTGGGACTGAGGGGTATTATATCGGTGTATTGAGATTCGGGCGTGGATAAATGTACTCACTAAGATCAGTAAATTAATTTGTCTGTCTGACATCATCTCTGGTTCATCCTTGCCATTGCCTTGAAATTCCGTCAACACATCCCAAAAGTCCTTCTCCAGATGCTCATCATGTATCCCAATCCTTCTTTCCTTCAAGAATCCGTCAATGATGTTTAGGGATCCATCCATTGCCGTTCTCATCTTCTTCTGGAAATTTTGGGGGTCTAACTTGCGCAGAAATGGAAAGAAATCAGCCGCATTAGGCTTTACAGAAATCTGTACCATCTCCTCAATCAATCGATAGAATTCATCTCCAGTACCAGATTTAAGATCTAAAAGACTCCTGGAAAACAAGAGATCTCCCATCAGATTAAAGAAGGAGACGAAAACAATGTGCCGTAATTCAACAATCCCATTCTCCTTTTCTTCTTCTGATATCCACTGTATCAGCTGCTCCACACATCGTCTACGCTTAACTGTTGTATTCTTTAATGTCGTGTGGGAGAAGAACTTGGTTGCATACAGCCGTCTCATCATTCGCCAGTACGGTCCGTAAGCCCTTGTTCCAGTTGCAATTGCATAATCCTCTCCCATATTCATGACTTCGTTCTGATGACGGTTGCGAAAAGAGTGATCATGGTTTTTGAATAACTCCATAGCAGCATCCGCTGAAGCTATAACTAGTGTATTCCTGAAACCCAGGCGCAGCATGAATATTGGTCCATATTGCTGTTGAAATTCTGCAAATGTTTCTTGTGGCTTACTGCCTAAATCGAAGAGGTTCCCAACCACTGGCCAACCTGGAGGACCAGGTGGTAACGGGATTGAATAGGTTTTGGTTCTTCTTCTATAGATACGGTGGAGGAGGAGCGCCGCTGCTAGACAAACGGCTGCAGAGACGAACATTTCATTTGTGTAGATGGAGTTGTTCATGCTGCAGGTTTGATTTCTATTGAGACAAGCAAATCAAGTTTTGGTAAGAGTTACAAATAACGAGGATTTGGACAAATTATTAGGTAGTTGTTGTGAGGGGAACCGTTAACTTTTTATAGCCAGGGTCCGTTAACTTTTTATTACTACAAAGACTTTTTTTTTTCGAAGAAATATTACTACAAAGACATGATACTCAATGTCATATGGGACACCAATCTTGTGAATTAATACAAATCAGAAGATTTATTCACTCTTGTCCAAACCAACGTAGCCAATATCGGATTTCGGTGAATATCGATCGAGTACCGAGAAACGATATTTCGGTGGATGCCGGTGAAACATCGGCCAATGCCGGCAATATCGGCATCTCGGTGAAACACCGAAACCGATATTATCGGCGGTATCTCGGCCGAGATTAACTACATTGGTCAAAACCCGAAATAACTAAAAACCTGCCGTTATTGAGACGTAAAATTAATCAGAGACCTTTTAATGTAACTTTTGGTGCATCATTATGCTTAATTGTTTAAATTAGTGGTTCTTGTTTGATTATGCAGGGTATCTTTGGACGAATATTATGGGGAGCGATGCTAATTGGCGGGGACAGGAGCTTGTCTACTTAATTCTTTTTTCTTAATTAAAGTTCTAATATATTAGTATTGATTTAGTGATTTTAATAGGAGAGGTATCAACTTCAACTGAAATATAAAAACCTTTTATAATGTTTGCAGAAATTAACAACACTGCTCTTAAGGGTATCAGTTTATTGGAAAGAATATCGAATTTCGTGATACCCTTTTACCTGGGAGGTTACCAAATTCAGTGGTGCCCCAATAAATTTCGGAAAATGGATCATTTGTCTAAATATTTTTAAAACCTGGTTTAATGGATGAGTAAAAATTAATATGGATGAAATGGACAATAAAAAAAACATGGATGAAACTGGATTCATCCTGACTTAAACTTAAAAAATAGCAAGAATGAAACTGGATGCATCCTGATGTAAATTAAAAAAGAAAAGTATTTGAAAATAAGTAGGATGAAACTGTTTACATCCTGACTATATTTATTTTTTTATCCATTTAGATAGTATCAAAATCTAGATGTCTTTTCCACCCAAAATTTATTGATTTTGGTCTTTTAAACCAATTTTGTGAATATAAAATTCCCAATCAGCACCTTTGGAAATTAGGTAGAAGCTAACGCAGGAACAAATCTTTGACAGGAATAAATTGTGGAATAGATACTTTGTATACGCGACAAATTATGAGTTCACCGGGTGCAGGCGGCACTAGTGCAGCACACCTTATTGTTGTTCTGTTCTCTGTCTGTTTGAATATATAATTATGATAGTTGTTAATTTATTATTTGTTGGTCGACTATTGCATTAAACAACAGAGTTAGAGAAAGACTATCACTGATGACAAACACTTCACAAAATGGGTGAACTCATAGCTGTTTAGGGGGAAAACTCACCCATGTATAGTTCGTTTCTCTGATAGGAGATATATATATATATATAGATAGAAGAAAAAGATACCCGAATTCATCAATATCTCAACAGCTCCACGAACCAAGAACGATCTTCACTTTTGACAAATCAAAACTCTCCCTTTCTAGTAACTAGTAGATACAAGCTCGTCTTTTGCATCACCGGCCGGGTATGATGTTTCTATCTCAAGTCTCATCTCAACACATCCATAATCACACTACCACAAGCAAAAGGGCATGGATTTCATCTCCTCCTCCAAAAGGTTTCATCTCTCTCACTCTACCAACACACATCCCGTCTAAAGTTTCAAAAATCAATGCTTAGTCTTACTTCTTTTTTAATTAATAATGCAGATAAATTTGTTTAGAGTTCATGTTACGCTCATTGTAAAAAGTTTTTCCTTATATACTACCAGTAAGACCACACGCATGGTGCGCACGTTAGAATTTTGATTTTTTTAATAACACCAAATTTGATAATAATGAAAAAAATATTAAAATAAAAATTTAATATTCTTATCACAAAATTGGTTAAAAAGACCAAAATCAACAAATCCTGGGTGAAAAAGACATCTAGATTTTGATATTGTTTAAATGGACAAAAATACAAAAATAGCCAGGATGTAAACAGTTTCATCCTACCCATTTTCAAATATTTTTTCTTTTTTTAATTTACATCAGGATACATCCAGATTCATCCTTGCTATTTTTTAAGTTTAAGTCAGGATGTATCCAGTTTCATCCTTAATATATTTTTTTTGTCCATTTCACCCATACTAATTTTTACTCGTCCATTTGAACCATGTTTTAAAAATATTTGGACAAATGACCCATTTTCCATATTCTTATTTGTGCACGTCATGTAGATAATTCAAATAACTTTCCATATACACTAATTTTACCAAAGTCCAATGTGTATTTTGAAAGATATCAAGTTTTAAAAATTTTGATTTATTTTTAAAACAATGTCATTCATGTAAATATATTAAACACTGATTTAATGTACATTTTTACCCTTGAATAATAGCGGCTGATATTTAAGGTCATATTAGTAATATCATGATTACACCAAGTTATTTTGTCTTCTTGTGACCAACCAAAAAGAAGGCTTCACCAAAAATGAATTGTTTCTTTATTATAGTACTAGTATGGCCACATGTGCGATGCACATGCTTGAATTGGAATCTTTTAATAACACCAAATTTGATAATAATGGAAGAAAAAATCTTAAAATAAAAATTTAATATCCTTGTTTGTACTCATTCGTAGATAATTTGGGTCATTTTCCAAATATATTAATTTTAAAAAATCCGATGTTCAAATTTTCAAAGATATTTAAGTTTTAATTTTTTTTTTGATCTATTTTTAAAACAATGGCATTCATGTAAATATACAAATATTAACTAAAAGCTTAGTTAATGGGGGTATTATTGTCATATGAAAAGGCTTCACCAAACAATTACCTCTTTTCTTTATATTAGTATAAGATAGATAGAAGAAAGATAGTGTCTCTTGCAATTAAGTATAAGAAAGATAGTGTCTCTCGCAGTCCATTGCAATTACCTGCAAAATTTCTTGCTATTAGAGCTCATCCAGAAAGAGAATTGCTTAATTAAGTCGGGCAAATTAAGAATAAATCCCAAGGTTGCGTGCTAAGTTTTTTATGGGAAAATGGGAATGAGGTTTCCTAGCAAATGAGGTTTTAAAACTAATGTCTTTACATAATAGGGAGGGATCGGCTCACAGAGTTTATATGGATCTAAGGAATATCGAAGAAATTTCGAACAGAGATTAAAGCCAAAACATGTGGATCTTTGTTATACCCAAGAAGTTCATTTTAACATCCTCCGACAGCTAAGAAATATCGAAGAAATTTCGAACGACTGAGATTAAAGCCAAAAACATGTGGATCTTTGTTCCAATGTTTACCCAAACACATTATTATGGTTTCTATGCCCATTCCAAATATTAACGCCAAAATAGAAATGAAATCCATATAGTCAACTAATTAAGTTTAAAACATAGTAAACATGTTAGAAATTAAAACAAACTAACTTAATTACTGACCCATTAAGGCAAACTCATTACCCTTATGGATAATAATTAGTGAAATTTTGAAATAACAAATAGGTGGTGGAATCAACTAACAGTACTCTAGAAAACTAATTTCTAGAATTTAGTGAAATAATGAAATACGTGAAAGGGAATATAACACAGGGGGTAGAATCCCTACTAACCAGGAATTTGTGTTGAGTTTAAACTTCTTCAACCTCCCTTAAACTCAAACTATCATCACCATGATCTTCAAATCTTCTTCACTTCGGGATCAGAATTTGCATATAACGCGAAACTAATAAGACCCTCATTAGAAATATCACTATAATTTGTTAAAATATAGTCTTTCCACTGTGCTTGCATACGAGTTCGAGCAGAGGAGCGACGTGGTGCTGGTTGAACTGGAGAAGGAGGTTGAACTGGAGGAGGAGACTGTGGTTCTGTGCTAACTCTGGATTTTCATTAGCAAACTCTTCATCTAAAACAAAACTCATTTGTTTCTTCTCTTCAACTGACCACTTCCAGCTTCATCTTCAACTAATTCAACATCTCTGCTGACGATAGCTTTTTTCATCTTCGAATTATACAACTTATAACCCTTTGTACAAGAATTGTATGTAATCGATAAAGATACAATTCTCCCCTTTGTCATCAAGTTTCTTTAGCTTTTTGTCCGGTACATGTGCATATGTAATGCAACCAAATACACGAAAACCATCTACACTAGGCTTACGACACTCCAAGCCTCATTTGATGTCTAGTTACAAATACTCCTTATTCAAAATATAAATAGAACATGAAACAACCTCTGCCCATATGGGGTACCAGGCGTTGCGGGTTGCGGAAAATCATCTGCAACTTAAGAAATAACATCCAAGACAATGTTAAAGTGTCGATCGACTATCTCATCAGAATGTTAAAACGTTGTTGGAGTATTTTATTGCGTACATTATAACCAACGACAAGCATGAAGCCACATCGGTTTCAACTTTAACTCCATTGTTGTGATGAAGTAACTCTTTTTCTCCTAAATCTATTATCCTCTTCTACTTCTCTTTCCATAATATTTCGAATGTCAACTAATAGCGAGATAGTTTCGTTGAATGGTTACGCGCAGAAAAAATCAACTTTTCGTTGTTCCATTCAGCGCCGTATGGAATATTCCACAGTATCTGCGTTGTTCCATGGAATACTAGAATAGAATTTCCATAAGACTTAGGGGGTCATTCTATCTGACGTGGACTTCCAGTCTAGATGCTAGATTGGAAATCTTAAACGAATTAAATACCTAGGATAATTGTGGAATCTAAAAAAATCCAAATTGAATATCTTGGATATATAATGATTCCCTAGATATCCTAATTGAATAACTAGAAGAAAAAAATTTTATTTGAAGGAGTAAATTTCTTGATTTCATTGATAAAATTTCAAATACATCGAGAACGAAAAACATAAAAGATAACACAGATTTTGTATCACAAAAACAAGACAATTGTGATACAATATATATAGGATGCATGATTTTCACATAAGAAATTGATGATATTAGGGGGCTTTTGAATTCTAATTCAACCATTTGAACTTATCTTCTTCTTCAATAAGATTGAAATCTCCCATGAAATGAAAGCAATATCCATTGTGCTTCATCACCGGTAGTCGTTGATTTTCATGGAAATGTAGACCTACGTCATGCCGAAACAAATCGTTTTCAGTGATCCTTTTGAAAGGGTTATCGCAATCGAAATGAACACCGTTCAGGCTATAAGAACAAACCATTAAAAATAAGAAAACCCTAGAAATTAATCATAGAGGATCACAATAAATAGTGATCGTTTTATTCAAAATTATAAACACTATAAAAAGATCTGAAATCTCTGTGGAAGATCCGAATTTTCAGATCAAACCACAAAGATTGAGATCAACCACAAAGATTGGGATCTAGTTTAAGGATTGAAGAAGAAAAACAATAGAGAAAAGTTAGGTTTTTTTTTTTTTTTTTTTTATCAGCAAAAATAGGTAATTATATTGATAAGAAAATAAAGAATAATACAACAGAGAAAACAAACACCACGATCAAATGAACAATCCGCAGTGCAGTCCATTACAAACACTCAAATCTTCACTCTCTTACTAGTTCCTCCCATCTAAGAACAAGGTCTTCAAAGTGCACTCCATCTAACACTCCTGATGGCTGAGCCCAGTATAGGATATCGGCTTTGATTTCTAAGGGTTTTTTTTTCTCCGAATATGGGCCCCCAGAAGTTTTTATGAGTGTTAATTTTCCATGTAAATTTTAATCTAATATACCCCTGTTAAGCTCGGTGCAGCTAAGATGTGGCCCCTCCGACACGTCATATAAAGTAGGAGAAAATCTGAAAACCAATTTTATTACATAACTGTTTATCTTATTTTTTTAACTTCCTAAAAGTAGAGTGCTTCACCTGAGAAAACATAGGGTCGTGTTTAAAATTTCAAAAAATTATTGGGCCGACCGAGCGAAGCGAGGGAGGTCCTTTATATGGCCACTTTTTTGTAAAATCTAAGTGATCAATTACCACAAAAAGATTGGAAATGGTTAGGGCCGAAAAACCAAAAATATCCCTCCCTTTTAGTCTAATTACTATAGCTCCTTGTGTATCCTATCTTTTCAAGGATATAATTGGAAAACAAACTTTAATATAACATATCTAAAAATCCGTGCCTTGGAATTTTACAAATTTTATCTCGTTAGAAAGGTTATAAAAAAACTCTACGCAACAAGTACAAACAACAATATCAAATTTGGAGTTTTTACGAAAAATTCGGAGATATATATCATTTTAGGCACAATTTTAGAAAATTAAATGTATATCCATTATGCAAACCATCACAAAGGATACATAATACTTTATGTAGCAAAATATTGGTTTATGCATCAACTAATTTTCCATTGCAACTAATAAAACGATGTACTCCATCCGTTTCAAAAAAAATGATACTATCATTTTAGGCACAATTCTCGAAAATTGAATGCATAGCCATTATGCAAACCACCACAAAGGGTGCATAACACATCATGCAACCATATTTTGGTTTATGGATAATTTTCCGTTCTAGAAAAAATAATACTTTCACATCCCGTTTCAGGAATACTATCACATCCCGTTTCGGGAAAAGTGATACTTTCCATTTCCGTTCGGGAAAAGTGATATTTTCGTCGTTGTTTAGGGAAAAGTGGTACTTTTTTTCCGTTTGGAAAAATGATATTTTCGCTTCATTTGAAAAAGTATCACTTTTTCGAAATGGGGCGAAAAGTATCACTTTTTCAAAACGGGAGAAAGTATCACTTTTAGAAAACGGCGAAAGTATCACTTTTCCAAACGGTGAAAGTATCGCTTTTTCCAAACGGGGAGAAAGTATCACTTTTTCGAAACGGGCGAAAATGTCACTTTTCTCAAAACGAGGTGAAAGTATTACCTTTTATGAAACGGGACGAAAGTAGTCGTGGACAAACTCCATCTTCATATTCTTCTTCGGTCGGCCCTCCCACCGTGACAACGGTCGTACTAGTAAACCTTGGGAATTACCCTTACGATCACAAATACAGTATCTCAATCTTTTCCTCTTTCCAGATTACGACCACCGCTTTCTTCAATTCTCCGGTCCGGAATGAGCATTTCACCATTATATCCGTCGAATTGAAGAAGGCTTTAGTCGAAATCGAATGGTTGGTTTGTCCAAACGATTTCAGGAATCGTATCCAATTATTTTATTATGGTTTTCGTGGGTTTAATTTACCGTTGTGAAGTCACTTGTTGATTATGATCATCACTTAATCTTTGATTAACGTTC
This sequence comes from Papaver armeniacum, assembly GCA_023531295.1. Classification (NCBI taxonomy): domain Eukaryota; kingdom Viridiplantae; phylum Streptophyta; class Magnoliopsida; order Ranunculales; family Papaveraceae; genus Papaver; species Papaver armeniacum. The sequence goes on from JAJJWW010007497.1 coordinate 40,168, forward strand.
GATTTTACTCTTTCAATCTCTGGTTATTAGTACGAGACTATTTAACTTGATGAAAGAAATTTCAGTGCATGCTAGCTAGGGTTTTATTTTGGTGTATATCTTGTGAATTCGTGCATTTTTCTTTTCTCAAGATGTGTTGCAGTTTCCTCTTAATTAGTCTTCACAAGTTTGCATCCTTTCGACTTAATTTTATGTATAATGGAACCATTTTATGAATCTGTTTCAGTTGACTCTCGCATTAATGTGTCAAGAAGACCGAGCTATGTTGTTCTGGTACGCTATTACAGCTTCTATATTACCAATTTTCATGCCTTTGTGATAGCAGACTGAGTTATTTGTTTTGCATTTGTAGTATTCCAAAGAATCGAAGGAAAGAATCAGAGAAATGTTCACCAAGGTTGAACTCTCTGTGTCTTCTTATGACACTGCTTGGGTGGCAATGGTCCCTTCTCCGAATTCTCCACAGTTGCCATGTTTCCCCAAGTGTGTAAGTTGGATACTGGAGAATCAGCTTTCTGATGGTTCATGGGGCATTGCTCATGACCATCCCTTACTGATTAAAGATTCTCTGTCGTCCACATTAGCGTGTATCCTTGCTCTAAAAAAGTGGGATGTCGGCGAAGAGCACGTAAACAAGGGTATGTGTTACTTCCGATACCAATACTTACTGTGCTCATCATTCTTTTATGTTTCTCTTCCTTTAAATGGTCTAATTTCTTGTAGGCCTTCAATATATTGGATCTAAATTTTCATTAGTCAATGATAAGAATCAACATGCTCCTATTGGGTTTGATATCATCTTTCCTAGTATGATCGAACGTGCTCAGATTTTGGGCTTAAATCTTCCTTTGAGTACTTCAGCTGTAGATGCTTTGCTCCATAAAAAAGACTTGGAGTTCAGAAGGTCAAGTAGTATTTGTTAACCTTTTTGTTTTGGCCTCATTTAGCTCCAAGACGTTCAATTCATTTTCGATTACTAACCTGTCCTCCTATCTCATACTGATCTTTTAGAGTTTCTGAAACCAACTCTGAAGGAAGCAAGTTATATCTTGCATATATCGCAGAAGGCGTGGGAAAACATCATGAATGGAAAGACATCATGAAGTATCAAAGGAAGAATGGATCATTGTTTAATTCACCATCTGCTACAGCAGCTGCTTTTGTTCATCTTCAAGATACTAACTGCCTCAATTACTTGAATTCAGTTTCAGAAAAGTTTGGTAGTGCGGGTAATTAACTCTTTTAGTTTCTTCTTTCTACTAGAGTTTGTAAGCTATCTCCATTGCTGTCACGGCTGATTTACTCTATCCCCCAATCAAAGTTCCCACAGCTTACCCTCTTGATATCTATGTCTTCCTCTCTCTGGTTGACAACCTTGAGAGGTTGGGAATTGATCGACATTTTAAGGGTGAAATACGAAGCCTTTTGGATACAACATATAGGTCAGTGGTTGATGCTGGTTTGATAGTTATTATATGTTAATTATGATACTTCAGTTCATTGAAGCTTTGGCCTATGACAGATATTGGTTGGATATGGATGAGGAGATATTTTCGGACATGACCACGCGAGCTATAGCATTTCGGATTTTACGTATGCATGGATATGACGTATCTTCAGGTGCTAATTCAGAGGCCAGCTATCTGCATTTAGGTTTCTGCTATTAAATTCAAACTAATAATATTATATACAAATTCTTGTGTAGATGCTTTAGCTGGAGAACCTTTTTTCAATACTCCTGGAGGATACAATAAGGATCTGCAGTGTGCATTGGAATTATACCGCGCTTCACAAATCATGATATCTGCAGATGAGTCAATTCTAGAGACACAAAATATCGTTTCCAGTATTTTCCTGAAACGGTGTTCGTCCAACACTGATGAGTTCGACAAAGTAATGATCGAAGAGGTAATGTGCAGACCTGTATTGAAATCCAAGTTCCATTCTCACTACATGCATTTCTACATATAACATCTGCACTTAGATTCCCATTAAATGCATATAAAACCTAAATGCATATTTCTAATATAACTATCTGCACATTGATCCAGGTCTTGTAATTCTGTAAGCATATTTCTTCCCTTGCTGCTTAACACTTAGATTCCCATTAGATGACTTTGTCACTGTATATAATCATACATTGGAGATGGCAAATAACAACTGCGATAACTAATGTTTGTAATGTTTCAGGTGGATTATGCCCTTAAGTTTCCCTTTTATGCTCAATTAGAACGCATAGAGAACAAGAGAAATGTGGAGCACTATAACTCAGATAACTTGAGCGTTCTTAAGACTTCATATAGGTACATTCCCTACGGGATTGAAAAACAAACGATATGAACAATTGTCAAATAGACACTACATAAAATATGAATCTATCCAGATTTTTTTTTTAATTATTGTTAGGTCCTTGAACATCGAGAGTAGAGATCTCCTGGAATTGGCTGTTGAAGACTTCAATATGTGTCAGTCAATACACCGCAAAGAGCTCCAACAGCTTGAGAGGTACCTTTTTGTTTCAGCAGTTCTTTTTTTCTAGAAAACAAGGAAGATGGAGAGGGATATATTATGTAATGTTTGTTTGCGTTTGCATATACATGAAAAAAAAAATCAAGTTTCATTTATATAACTAGAATGTGGGCATCCAACTCAAAACCAAGTTGGCTGGAGTGGCCACTTCAACTTATATTGTGGATCTAGGCTTAGGGAGTGGTCAATAGTGGACTATTATTTCCACTAATATCTTTCATGTAACAGGTGGATTAAAGAAAACAGATTAGATAGACTGAAGTTTTCAAGGCATGTAAAGACACTCCCTTACCTTTACTTCACTTCTGCGACGACACTTTTCTCACCTGAACTATCCAAAGCTCGCTTGTTATGGGCAAAAAATGCTGTCCTAACCACTATGGTTGACGACTTTTTTGACCGTGGAGGTTCTAGAGAAGAACTAATAAATCTTACCGAACTTTTTGAGAGGTATGATTTCCTTTGTCCATATTACTTTAATTTTGTGTATTCCCAGGTTCTCTGACGCTACTTGGGGTTTGATTGTTTATACCTTTAGGCCATTTGTAACGTGTACCCACGTATAACCTACCATGTTAAAGATTGTTGGAAACTTAGAAACCAATTGGCAGGATAGTTGCTGGCACTTCTCGTACAATGCAACTACACTTGTATAAGTATGGAGCTATTTCCTGCGGAGTTAAAAATGTGTTCCCCAATACAACAGCTATTTGTTTAAAATATGTGGAAACTTATGCGGTGATAGCAACATTTCATATGGACTTTATACATGGAGTTGTCTTGATCCACGCTGCATTGGACAACACAAGACTCATTCCTTAGTAGCTTTAAAGGCAGAATTAGATATATTACTATCTCATGTCTTAACAGGTGGAATGGAACTTCAGCAACTGATTTTAGCTCTGAAAATGTGGAGATAATAGTTTCTGCACTTCAAAATGCAATTAATGACTTTGGAGAAGAAGTATTCTCTCGGCAAGGATACCGAGTCACTAGCCAATTAGTTGAGATGGTAAAATTGTCTGTAACCAATATCCTTTCCTACTGTTATTTTGATTTTGCGCTGAAATGGTGACGAAGTCCTATTATATTTTGATTTTGCAGTGGCATTCATTGATAAAGGCCAACATGAAAGAAACAGAGTGGTACTATAACAAAGTGGTACCAACATTTGAAGAATATATGTCAAATGCATGTGTCACTATCGCTTTGGAGCCTATAGTTTTTCCAGCTCTTTATCTTATTGGGTCTGATGTTCCTGTGGAGGTTCTTCACAACACAGAGTACCTTAACCTAGTCAAGGCTATGAGTACATGTGGGCGCCTCCTAAATGATTTCCAAACTTTAAAGGTACTATCTAGTTCTTCTTGGAATGTTTTCGTGTCCTTTACAAAATTAACACATGGCAGAATCTTAACAATATGAATTATTGGAAGAATAATAATACACACTTGTGGTTTTTTTTTTTTTTTTGATCGGTCACATATTTATATTGCGCTTCACAGCTGGTTATTGGACGTACAGATCACTATTAGCTAGTAGAAAATTTATAACTAGATGCAGAATCAGGACTTTTTTATTAGTGAGAACGCCATGATTTTGAAATTTGGCAAGACGATATTGATATTCATTTTCGGTATATGTATGCTACAGAAAGAAATTAAGGACGGGAAACTGATAAATTCTGTTCCGCTGCTCATGAGTTGTGGCAGTGTCACTGAAGAAGAGGCCCTAAAGAGAGTTCGAGGAATGATCGAGAGAAGTAGAAGAGAACTGCTGAGATTAGTTTTTCAGTCAAAGGACAGTTTGATGCCGAGGGCATGTAAAGAAATATTCTGGAGAGTGAATAAGCAAATGCAGTTTCTTTATAGGAATGATGACATATTTACACGTCATTTTAATGGCCGTACTACAAATTTACAGGAAATGGTCAGTGTTGTTGATGCTGTTTTTGAAGAGCTACATGTTCCTCCATGTACTACTATTACTCGTGTGTGCAAGGCAAGTTGCGTAACATCTAAGACTGGAGAACCAGAGACCGCGCCGCAGTAAAGGCAGTCAACTGGGCAACCACCACAAGCCTAGAAGAACTGGATATATTAGGTGTTGTGAAAAACACAATCAGCTCTGTGCATGGTAAACATTACTGGCTCGGGTAACAAACTTGATGCATCAGATTTCCTCTTTGGCTTGTTTATTTGTTATTGCTTTACAAACTGCAGATTCTCCTAGATTGAAAAACCAGCTAGGCCGTTGTATTTCAGTTGAACATCCTAATCATGTCTATTTCTATATAAATATATTCAAGCTCTGAACCCTGTGTGCACTGGATTTCCAGCCCACTTTCCGTAAAGTGGAATATCACATGGTAGAGAGGTATGAATGAATTTTTTTTTAGTCTTTTAGTAAGCAAATTCGCGTTCAGTCGAAATCGCAAAGCGAATAGGATAGCAAATCTTTGATTCATATTTCTTCCTTAACCAACCTTTGTAGCGAGAAAAATCAAAGCATAGTCTAAAAGACACACGATAGATATGTTGAATTAGTTGTTACGTGCCTTGTGAGTTGAACAGAGGGAATGTGAAAGTTTCTCGAAAAGCATCCAGCTTGGTTCTGAAACGATAGAAGAGAGATTCGCTAGGCTTTCTCCTACATACTCACAGGTACGAGATGCGATTCGTAGCGACATTTGGTTTTGGAACCAATCAACATCAGTTTCGGAATCTATGTGGTACAGGAACTTAGGTTATTCCGTAGGGTTGAGCTAGGGTACGGCTAGTTCCTCCCATGAGGTTTGCTCTTGAAGTTTGGGCGCGACCTGTGTACTCCAGGCTCCAGCTTTGGACAGTAACATAGCTTACCAACCTTGAATTCTAAGATAGGTTTTATCTAGCGAATTCCAAAATATAAAGCCTATATTGACTAATTACAGAATGGAGAAATCCTATATCTATGCAACTGCAAACAACATACACTAGAGTATGTTTAATTTTCTATATTCCACTTGACTAGAAAAAGTACCAACACAAAAGGTGCTTGAAATTTCCAAATTGAACTAGAATCGCTCGTGAGAAAAAAGAAGAAAAACCATAATCTGCAAAAGGTTGAGAAGATCCTCATGTTTTAGAAAACCAGCAGCAACGAACTCCAGAATATGTGCAACTTTGAAGCCAGTGGGAGCTGCAGTCAGAAAACAAGGCAATGTGTATTCAAATACAGTAGCAACAAGACTTGCATATCAAAAGTTATAACCTTCACATGGAATAGAAGATTTCATAACCCCTAGATATAGATGTCTAACATGTTACACTCCTCATTAGTGGCACTAACTTTGGAATATACAAAAGTGACTTCTCAGAAGTTTGAAGATGACTAATTCATCAGTACAGTACCATCTCCTAGCTAGATGGTAATCTGGGTTAATTTGATCAAACTTTCACCATCCAGTACTATTCAAGCGGACAAGCTATCACTGTAACTAAAACGTACCATTACCACTATAGACTTCAGCTACCAACAAATGTCTTTAAAATACTTCATTTACAGAATTAGTTCCCAAGTGAGTGTATATTTTTTTGTCATCTTTAGTGCTTAATGTCCACATTACTCAGCGTTATCTACTTCCCTTTGATAGAGTTCAATCTAGCTTCGACAGCTTTCCTGTAAGTAGACAAAACAATATTTATTTAGTATGAAGTAACAAACTATATCTGTAAACCTGAAAATATCATCTCAAGTTTCTTAATTCTGGAAGTGAAGATATCGACTTTACATGTACGCATCTTTAAGCTCTTTGTTTCTCGGCTCGAGCATCAGACCCTTGTTGAAGGCATCTGCTGCATCACCATACCTCTGTGGAAAAAAACGCAGCAAAAAGTTGAAATGGAATATTGTTTACTGGAGAGTACGAAAATAAGGGGGGAGATACATACTTTCTGTATATTGAGTGCGACACCTAACCTATAGTATGCCTTGGGCCATTCAGGCCTTTCACGCAGGCATTTAGTGGCATAGTCTAGCGCACTGGTCCCGTCACCCAGACGCGCAAAACAGGCACTCATGTTGGATAGCACTGCCGCATCTTCTGGGAATAGAGCCAAGGCCTATTTCCATTATATATTAAAAAAAAAAAAATCATTATAGTATTCAAAAGCATAAGTGGAAATATGTTGATGATGTCAACTCAGTTTATCAAAAGCATCCAGTCATTGACATAAAAAAGTGAGGCTAAAGCAATTTGTAATACACTGATAATTTGCTAACACAATTTTAATGGTATCAGGAAACTAAATATGTTTAGATGTGAAAACCAATCAACAAGCAGATGACACCACAAACCAGACCAGAAACAAGTTCAAGTTTTCATTGTAAAATTTGAGACCATAAAAAGAATGATAAACGAAAATCACTAAGAAACAAGCAAACATAAATAAAAGTGAATGACCCACTGTCTTCTGGGACAGGGGTAGTACAAAAGAAATTTGTATCTTCGCCCTGCATGGTCATATGCTTCAGTGAATGGAACAGTTCAGTTACGAAGACAAGGTTACCTATATATATCTCAACAAAAGAAACAATCCTTCGTGCAAAACACGAAGCACATAACAAAACGTTGTTTTTGCTAATCTACAATGACACATGTGCCACAGACCAAGAAAGGTTGGGGTGCTCATCAGTGATGATCTAAGACTATATAAGTAAAAATAAGGAAAACGAGTGTTTAGTAACCATTATGGATATCTAAGGATTCCTGCATGCAAAAGCGTAAAGAACTTCATCAATTGAAAACTACCTCTTCAAACCAATGAAATGCCATAAGGTACTGCTCTCCCTTGAATGCTTCTGTTCCTTTTGATTTTGCTTGATGAAATTTCTCCTTCTCATAGACTTCAATCTGCCAATGATTTTTGAAATTATTGGGAATTCCAGCAGATTCAAAGTACTAAATTAGAGGTGAATGTAAAATACGCCTGGCTGTCAAATTTGGTATAAACTAGTACTGGTGCACCATAGCTGGATGAGTTGAACAGGTCTGGCTGTCTGGTAACAGAGAAAGCCGACCTGGCATGCTAACAACTCAACCTAGCCCAGCTTAAGTCTGAGCCTAGCCTGCAATAGAGTGGGCCACACCTATTGGCTAGTCTATTCACATGTTTTAAATTTGAATATACAATTTTCTTGCGAGACACGGTAAATATTTCTGGAACTACAATGATCCATATTCAACTTCAAAGTATATGTAGCCATCTCAAAGAGCGTGAATGAGGTTCCATTATGGAGCAAACAAGCTCAAAACTCAAACAGCATGCTCCACAAGTAATTGACTAATTGAGAAATAACACCATAGCAAGACTAGTATGCGATCACGAGTCATGCTATGGTGCCATACATATTTCAGTGAATATCAGTAAGACGGCTTATTTAGATTTTCAATAACCTAGCAGTACCGCTACAAGTGAATAGAAAATAAGATTACAAAGCTGATGACTCGTCGTGGAGGCGAAAAGAAAGCATAAACTAGAAGGGATGTCCACCAGAGGTTGATGAACGGGAAAGATGAAATTCCGAACAATTTTTTAAAAAATGTAAAAAGAAGCCCAGAGAACCCATTTGCTAATTTAACATGAATGTAAGGACATGAAGCCAAGTTAAAGAACACATCCGACAAGTACGATATAAACTCCATACCTGCATTTTGTTGGCATCGGAATGTACATCTCTCAGTAGTCCGGCAACGCTCCAATCAGGATATGTTGGAATGCGAGAAGTCAAAGGTAAAAGGACCCCAAACAATTTGATAACTGCTGGACAGAAACAAAAGAGGCAATTTCTAATGCAGGACATTTCAGCCCTCAACAAACAAACTGTTCTAACGATGGAGGACAGAAACAAACAAAAGAGATAAGAAACTGAATGTCAATCAATGCAGGACATTTTAGTACTCACGTATAGTTCAACAAAACTTTAAAGTATGCAGGACATTTTAGTACTCACTCAACAAACAAGTTACGTATAGTTCTAACGCAATCAGCTTTAAAGTAGTTGAGAAACCTTATGAAGTCTTTTCTTTCTTCGGTAGGTGTGACATACACATGAAATAGACTACTTATATCAACTATCCAAGGTATCAAACAAAGCGGAGAACTAATTCCTAGACTAGCCACTAGGGGGACAAAATTACGATGAAGTTTCATGGACCTGCATAATCATCTACGTGTGCAGATAACACAAACTCACACATGATATCAAAATCTAGACAAAAATGGAGCAAGAAGCGAAGTTAATACAGCCGGAGAACTAATTCCCAGACTAGCCACTAGGGGTAAAAAATCACGATGAAGTTTCATGAACCTGCATAATCATCTACTTGTGCAGATAACACAAACTCACACATGATATAAAAATCTAGACAAAAATGGAGCAAGAAGAAAAGTTAATACAACCGTACATTCATCTTATAATTTGGATCAGCACCAGCTTCCAGTAAGCGCTTAACGACATCTACGTTTCCATCCCTTGCTGCAGCTACCAGAGGTGTATTTCCGTATGACACAGCATTTGGGTCAGCGCCTGCCTATATATATGTATACAAATTGGAAGATGTTATTACATGCTCCAGGAAAGTAAACCTACGACAGGTGCGTGTGCATATACGGTCCGTTCTGGAGATATTTTTACCAATACATTACATCTTCCAGAAGATAATAGGATGTTAAATTACAGAAATGCCAAGTGGTAAGATTTTTCCAAACCTCCAGAGTGATAATCACTTCCATCAATTTAGTCTGTAAGTACTATGTGTTGTCACATCCATAAAAATTAGGATGTGATAGCACATAATACCTGTAATAAGAAGAAAAAAATGACTGGCTGACCAGTGACCACAGTTTTTGGTAACTGGACTTGTTGCACATCACAAGGAATATGAGTAACACTTAGGGTGGAACTCACAGATTTATTCACAAAAAGCTGACAGATTTCTGGCTCGGCACAAGGTCAACCAGAGAAACAATGCAACTGATTGACGACATTCAGTTGGAACAACATTTGGATGACTATAACTGAATCCAAATGAACTAGATAGACAAGGTTTTCTACATGGTCAAATAAAAAAGCACAACTATTGAAGAAACAAGAGACATCTGAAACAAAAATTCCAAAAAAAGAAACAATTTTAAAAAAAAAAAAAAGAAGTCATCTGAAACAAATATAAACAAAATTCCTGTTAGATGTTAAAAAAGCTAACTGACAATTTAAAAAAAAAAAAATCTAGGAATACTGGAAATTTGTCTATTTCAACTCGTTTTTGTGCAGATCTTAATCAAAAATTCATTAAGCGTATCCCAAAACGAAAAATATAAACAAAATGCCATTACTTGAAGCAAACACCTGTTAGATGTTAGTCAAACGAAGAAAATAGTAAAAATTCCCTACAACATATATGTAGACATGCTACTGGAAATTTCCTTTTCTGGTTTATGAAGGAGCATATAGTTACAAGCTTACAATTTCTGAATCATGAGTTAGTCTGGGTAAACAAAAGAACAGAGGGTTTAGGAACTTTGTTACCTGTAGTAAAAGCTTCACACATTCCCATGACTTGCCTAAAATTGCCGAAATTAGTGGTCTATACATACACTGACTACTAACAACATTAGGCTGCACGGTAAATAAAATCAGTTAATGTTTGACAACAACTGAATAAGCTGACATTCTAAGGACATGTTAGAATTTCTTCCTGATTGACTACTTCACTGATGAAGAACTGTTCAATACCAGCAGAAGAACCCAACTTACATTTGCACCGTGATCCAACAACAATTTAACAGCATCTAGGTGACCATCAATAGCAGCGCATTCAAGGGCAGTGCCATATCTGCTTGCAACATCTACGCGAGCACCTCTTGAAAGTAACAAGGTTATTATCTTTGTATCACCTGCACATAATACCTCATAAGAATTGCATGCTTAATATCATTTCATACAAATAAACATTTTTGGTAAGAAGTTAAGAGACATCTTATTGTTACTCGGACTTCATAACCTACTTCAAGGAAGTATTGGCTCTAGAAAGGTCCAGTGAACTACGCCAAAATGGAGTATATTGTCACGATTCAATTATTTTCACATCAATCTTAACATCCATATTGCAGTTTAAACTTAGGATGGCTCACTAGTCAGTAGTAGGCCGACTATCAAGGCAGGCAAGGAGGTCATTTTTAACTACGACATCCTTTTGGTTGGCTATCAATTAACTGGTCCAACATAAGGTGGGAGGGCATGTTTAGACTTAAAGGCACCGATGAAGATCTACTAACTAACAGAAGAACGAAAGTATCATCAAGAGAGGGAGTACCTGTCTTTGCGGCACAATGTAAAGGAGTGTCATTCTTATTATCTGATGCCTCAGCATTGGCACCGTTTTCAAGAAGACATCTAACAATGTCCAAATGGCCAAAGATAACTGCGTGATGCAGTGGTGTGTGACCTGCAAAAATAGATACAGCAAGGAGACATATATTTAGTAGTTAAAGTAGCAAACTATGAATGAATCCCCGTCAGTATGACTCAATAGCATGGCCTGCCATATCTTAAACAATATTTCCAACGACTACGCTTCTGTACAGTTAAATGCATAAGAAAACAAAGTGCTCAAATTTAAGTAATTGTGTTCACATCTACCACATCTGTCCGCAACTGTAAATAGAAGTAAAAAAAAAAAAAAAAAAAAAAAAAAAAAAATCTACCCAAACCAAATCTGCAACAGAACAGAGCACCATATCTCCTCAAACGAGACAAAATATCATTATATTGTATATGAATTGATAAAAAGAAGATATATATACCATTTCCATCTTTAGGATCCACATCAAGTTTCAACGTCTCAAGCAAGTATTTGCAAACGTTTAGACTTCCTCCTTGAGCAGCAAAATGAAGAAATCCCCTTCCATCTTCTGCTATAAGCCTTTTAATCGCTTCTTTTACTCCAATCCCTTTAGCTTTAGCAAGATTCAAAGCCAACCCTAAAAATAACCAAACCAAAATTTTAAAAAATAATAATTAATAATAACAAATTAATAATAATAAATAAACAAATAGATATACACTGTTTTTCTTACTCTTGAAAAGATCAAGTTTGCCAGTGTTAGCAGCATGAAACAACTTAAAATATAGGGAGCTTGAATCTGCATAAAACACTAGTAAAATTATAATAATAATTAAAAAAAAAAAAGTTAAATAAAGAGTTTTAAAATGAGAATGGAGCAGACCTGATGAATATTCCAGATCCTCCATAGCTTGTAAAAACTTTGATTTTTGAACTCCAGAAGAAACCACCGATAACAAAAAGACCAGTGAAACTGAAGAAGAGAAGAGTATAGAGGAAGAAGACGGAAATCCAGATGGTTTCAGGATGGTTTTAGAGGGTTTTAGTTTTATAATGTTTCTCTTGGGAAAAGAAAAAGTCCGGGGAGTGACGTTACGACACAGAACCAGGTGACCATTACCCACTCACCACGTCGTTAGTTGACCGCCTGTGCTAAAAGTGGGTCCAAATCAAAAGATTCAAATGGTAATTCTTGAATATTGATGCTTTACAGAGCTGAAATGTTGAATTATCTACCAAAAGTGTGATTTTCAATTCACCAAAAAGTGATTCTAGGTTGACCCCACCAAAAGTGATTCTAGGTTGACCGAAAAAATCAACCGACAAATGCCCACCACCCCTCTCACACAATGCACAATTCCGTGGACCAAAGGTGTTTGAGAATGGTCCATTCAGTAGTTGCCAGTCAAAAAGAGAGGTTGGCCGGTTACTTCTTTCGAGTTTGTTTTGTTCTTATATATCTACATAATGGGTTTTTGTATCATACTGAAGTTTTTCCATTGGAGATGATACAAAAGGCCCTTGAGACCTACTTCAACTGGAATTGCTCATGAGAGAATAAAAGAAAAAAGATCATCAGCAAAAGGTAAATTTGACACACTTGGGGACGTTGAGAAGATCCTCATATTTTTACAAAACAAGATGTCATAACCAGCAGTGGCGGCAGAAAAAGAAAACCAGAACAAGTGTAACTTTAAAGCCAGTGAAAGCTGCAGTCAGACAACAAGGCAATGTGTGTTCACAGACCATAGCAACAAGACTTGCACATCAAAAGTTTATAACCTTCACATGGATTAGGAGATTTCTTAACCCTAGATATAGATGTTCAACATGACATACTCCTCATTGGTAAGTGGCACTAACCTAAGAATATACAAAATTGACTTTTCACAAGTTTGAAGATAACTAATTCATCACTACAATCCCCTAGCTAGATGGTAATTTGGGATAGTTTGATCAAATCTTTTCGTCGTTTTAATGCTTTCACATCTACATTACTAAGCATTATCTTCTTCCACTTTGATATTTTCAACAGCTTTCCTGTAAAGAGACAAAACAATATTAGTATGAAGAAACAAACTAGATCCTTAAAGATGAAAAATATCATATCAGGGTTCTTAATGTTGGAAGTCAAAGTATCAATTTTACTTGTACGCATCATTAAGCTCTCTGTTTCTTGGATCGAGCGTCAAACCCTTATGAAAGGCATCTGCTGCATCATCATATCTCTGTGACACAAAATGCAGCAGAACGTTAAAACTCGATGTTGTTTACTGGAGAGAGTAAGGAAATTGAGGGGCGGATACGTACTTTCTGTATATTGAGCGCAACGCCTAACCTATAGTACACCTTGGGCCATTCAGGCCTTTCAATCATGCATTTAGTAGCATAGTCAAGCGCATTGATTCCGTCACCCAGACGCGCATAACATGCACTCATGTTGCATAGTACTGCTGGATCTTTTGGAAAAAGGATAAAGGCCTATTTCCATTACAAAAGAACACAAAATCATTAAAGTAATTAACACAATAGGAAAAGGAGATAATGTTGAATCAGTTACTCAGAAGTATCCAGTCACTGGCCTGAAAAGTGAGGCTACAACAATTTGTAATACAACTAATAAATTTTCTAAGAGCCTAACTCTTCCTATACATGTGCTACCAGAAAAAGCAGAACCAAATATGCTTAGATGTCAAAATCAATCAAAAGAACGAGCAGATGACACCACACACCAGAAACTAGTATAAGTTTTCATTGCAGAATTTGAGACCATAAAAGGTTTGACAAATTCAAATCATTACTTACAAAGGAAAATACATATAAAAGAAACTGTTATCCAGACACTATATGCTTATATGTTTAAGTGAATGTGAGAACAGTTCAGTGGCTAAGAAACTGTTATAATACCAACAAAGGTAGGGTTACTCACTCACTCCTTGGTCTTGATCCAAGAATATCCAATATATAAGTAACAAAGAAGGAAAATTATGTGCAAATTCCTCATAGTTTGAATACATGCAAAAGCGCAAAGAATTTCATTGATTGGAAACTACCTCGTAATACCAATTCTCTGCCATTAGATACTGCTCTGCCTGAAATGCATCTCTTCCTTTTGATTTTGCCTGATCAAATTTCTCCTTCATATAGACTTCCCTCTGCGAAAGACTTTCCAAAATTATTGATAAACTCACATCAAAATAGGGAATTCCAGCACATTCAAAGTTCTGAATTAGCGGATATACGAAAGAGAAGTGAGATGGTAAAATTTAGTATCGGTGCACCATAACTAGAGAGTCAAACAGGTCCACCTGTCTAGTGACAGCCATAGACAACCAAGCACGCTAACAACTCAGATTAGCCCAGCAGGAGCCTGGCTTGGTATAGAGTGGGCACACTCCTTGGATATCCTGTTTACATATTGTTCTGTTTTGGGGAATACAAATTCTCGTGTGAGAGACAGTAAATAGTCCAAGTACTACAATGTTTCATATTCAACTTCAAAGTATATGTAGCCATCTCAAAGTACATGAATGAGATTCCATTACGAGGTGAACGAGCCTAAAACTCGACGCCATGCTCCACAGGTGATTGTGTAGTTGAGGCAATAACACGATAGCAAAACTTGAATGTGGTCATGAACCATATCATGGAGCCATACTTGCTTCTGAGAATAATGGTGGCGGCTTATTTAGTTTTCAGTAACCAGGCAGTAGTGTTGTAGGTTTATAAGGAGAATAACTCATACTGAAGGCAAAAAAGAAGGCATGGACTAGAAGGGAAGTCTGCTAGAGGTTTATGAACTGGTGGAAGGCAAAGATGAAGCTGTCAACAATTTTTATAAAGGTAAAAATAAAACAGAAGAACCCATTTGCTAATTTACCGTGAAAGTAAGGAAGTGAAGTCAAGTTAGACAACAAAACGAGCATGTACGATATAAACTTCATACCTGCATAATGTTTGCATCAGAATTAACATGCTTCATTAGTCCGGTAATGTTCCATTCAGGATAAGTTGGAAGACGAGATGTCACAGGAAAAAGAACCCCAACAATTGGATAATTGCAATTAAGAGCTGCAATTTCTAATGCTGTCGCCCCTGACTACGATGGATAACAGAAACAAAATTAGTTAAGAAACTAAATGTCACACAGCAAAACGTTTTAGTACTAACAAACAAGTTACTTATAGTTCTACTGCATTAAGGTCTAAAGCATTTGGGAGATACAAAGTGCTTTCTTTCTTCGGTAGACATAACATAGATATAAAAACAAACATCAACTACCAAAGATATCACATATAAGCCGTGAAATAATACCCAGGTCCCAGAGTAATCGGTAAGGTACAAAATTTATGATAAAGTTGGAAGGACCTGCATAATCATCTATGTTTGGAGATAACACATACTCCCAGAAAATGCCAAAATTTGGACAAAAACAAAGCAAGTAGAAAAGTTTGATACAGACGTACAGTCACTTTATAATTTGGGTCTGCACCAGCTCCCAGTAAGCGTTTAATGCCATCCGCGCGACCATCCACTGCTGTTGCTGCAAGTGCCAGAGGTGTTTGTCCATATAATACAGCATTCGGGTCTGCGCCTGCCTATAAATACATGGGAATTGGAGGGAGTTATTACATACTGCAGCACGGAAAAGCTACGAAAGGTGAATACATATATACAGAAGATACATTTTGAAGATATTTTGATCAACACGTTACATCTTCCAGAAGCATTGGTTTTGCGAATGCCAAGTAATAAGACTGAGAATTTCTCCAGACCTCCGAAACTATTACTCCCATTATCATGGTCCATAAGAATTATAAATTGTCACGTCCATGGGTACCAAGAGGTGCTATACTAACCTTTTGGTTTTTATTCAGAATTTCAATACTAGTTCTGGGAGCTTGAACAACGAGAAAACATAATATAAGAGAAACAAATGATCAAGCATAAGAAAAAAAAAAAAAAATACTACATACATGGAAGCAATTGCACAAATTTAGTTGCAGCTAACAATGTTAACCTATTAATATTTGAAGAACTTGACAGAATACCTAAAAGTATATTTTTTTTAAAAATACAGAATATACAAAACTTAAAATAATAAGAATTTTTTTTTTTACTGGCTGACCGCTATTTTTGGTATCTAATCTTGTTAGCAGCTAGTAATAAGAAATAAGAATAACCTTTATGGTGAAATTGACAGCTTTGTTCACAAAAAGAAGAATAACTAATGGCTCGGCACAAGGTCGGCCAGAGAAACACTGTATTTGGTTCACCACAATTCACCACATTCAGTTGGAACAACATTTAGATTACTAGTATAACTGAATCCAAATGAACCAGATAGACAAGGCTTTCTACAAGGTCAAAATAGAAAAAATACAACAAATGACATGCGTCATATAGTTAAAAAATAAATAACCAATGATGACCCGGGAAACAACAAATGTCTGACTTGAAAGACAAAAACTAATTGACACACCATTTCAGAGAAAGAATTTTGGAAAACTGGAATACTTGGACATCAATTTTTATAGTCAGAAATTCACTACTCAAGTCTAAAATTTGAGATCATGGGTAATACACGAAACAAAAATCAAAAAAACAAATGCTTTGAAGTAAACCCTGTTAGATGTTGGTCAAAGAAGTAAATAGTAAAAATTCTCAACAATTTATTTTGAAGCATGAAAATGTATGGATGAACTAGTGAGTGATTACACGAGGGTATGTCATGCCCAGAGCGTCGTTTATTACAATTTGAAAATTCTCAACAATATAAATGTAATAATGATAATTGCCTTTTCAGGTTTATGACTTACAACTTCTGGATCATGACTTAGTCTGAGTAAGCAAAAAAACATTGTGCCACCAGAGGGTTCAGGAATTTTGTTACCTGTAGTAAAAGTTCCACACATTCCCATGACTTTCTTAAAATTGCTGAAATTAGTGGTCTACCCTGACTGCTAACAACATTAGGCTGCATGGTAAAATAAAATTAATTAAGTTTGACAACAATTAAATAAGCTGACATTTTAAGCACGTGTTGGTTTTTCTTCATGATCGACCACTTCACAGACGAACAACTGTTCAACACCAGCAGAAGAACCCAACTTACATTTGCACCGTGATCCAACAACAATTTAACAGCATCTCGGTGACCATCAGCAACAGCACATTCAAGGGCAGTGCCAGATCTACGTGCAACATCTACTCGAGCACCTCTTGAAAGTAACAAGGTTATAATCTTTGTATCACCTACAGATAATACCTCGTAAGAATTGCTTGCTTAATTTCATTTCATACAAATAAAGATTTTTGGTAAGAAGTTAAGAAACATCTTATTGTTACTCGGACTTCATATCCTACTTTGAGGAAGTATAGGCTCTAGACAGGTCTAGTGAGAACTACACCAAATGGAGTATATCGCCATGGTTCAATTATTTTCACATTGATCTTAACATCCATATCACGGTGTAAGATTAGGATGGCTCATTAGTCAGTAGTAGGCCGACTATCAAGGCAGGCAAGGAGAACATTTTAACTACGACATCCTTTTGGATGGCTATCAATTAACTGATCCAACAAATTGGCCAGGGCAAGACTTCATTAAGAGGAAATCTAATCCTAGTATGTAGCAGGGTCTACTAGTAAATAAGAGATCACATACGGGAACTAGTAACCTAATTTACTTAATGAGGTAGATCCGTCAGTGTTTCCAGATAAGCGATATTTTTAACGCAGCCACAACTTTCTGCAATAAGTAAAATGTAAGTTGTAATGAAATTTTTAGACTTAAAGGCACCAACGAAGGTCTACTATCTAGCAGAAGACTGAAAGTACCATCTAGAGAGGGAATACCTTTCGCTGCAGCACAATGTAAAGGAGTGAAATTCGTATCATCTGATGCATCAGCATTGGCACCGTTTTCAAGAAGATATCTAACTGTGTCCAAATGGCCATTCAAAATTGCAGGATACAAGGGTGTGATACCTGTTAAACAGATACAACAAAGAGACATATCTACTTAATAACCACAATAGCAAATTATGAACAGTCTAAACGAGGATGAATCTCTCATATTTCGGACCACTATGAACAATTGAGAAACAGCATATCATTCCTGAAACGAGACAAAATCTCTAAGTATTTTAAAAAGAGAGACATTATACCACTTTTATCTTTGGAATTCACATCAAGTTTCAACGTCTCCAGCAAGTATTTGCAAACGTTTAAACTTCCTCCTTCAGCAGCAATATGAAGAGATCCTTGTCCACATTCATCTACAGCCTCTCCGATCGATTTCTCTACTGCAATCCCTTCGCCTTTAGCATGATCCAAAGCCAACCCTAAAAAACAACCAAATCAAAATCAAATAAAACAGTATAATAAAATTAAACAAATAGATATACACTGTTTTTCTTACTCTTGAAACGATTGAGTTTGCCGGTGTAAGCAGCATGAAACAACTCAAAATGTGGTGAGCTCGAATCTGCATAAAAAAAAATTAGGGGAATTATAAAAAATCAAGACGGCAAAAATGGTTAAATAAAAAGTTTTAAAATGAGAATGGAGCAGACCTAGTGAACATTCCAGATTCTCCATAGCTTGTAAAAACTTCGATTTCTGAACTCCAAATGGAAAATCACGAAATGAAGATCAAAGCTAAGATGAACACAGTGAAAACCAAAGAAGACGGACATCCCGATGAGGGTTTAGAGGGTTTTATTTTATGATGCTTCTCTCTTCTCTTGGGAATAGAAAAAGTGCGCGGGGAGTGACGTTACGACACATAGCCAGGTAACCATTACTCACTCACCACGTCGTCAGTTGACCGTCCATTCTAAATCAAAGCATTCTGACTTCTGAAGTTTGAATATAAGCATGGCAGTCATGCGACCCATGAGAAACGATATTTTCAACTTAAATTTGAACTGCCTTCTTTTATGGAGACGTCTGCTTTTGAGTTTTCAAAGAAATTTACAAAGCTGAAATGCTAAATTATCTACTGAAAGTGTGAGTCTCATTGACCAGGCATCTGGAAGCAGAATTTCTAGAAGGCTAGATGATAATAACCGCAGGCTTTGTGTTATGGCATATCTGGAAGGCTTGATGTGTAGTTATGTTTGATAATATTAGCCTGATTAGACAGATTAATAGAGATGTGCAGGATTGGAAAAGTAATAGAGAGATGATTAATTGTCAGCAGAATAGGGTCTCAGTACCTAGAAGAATTGAACTTTGGACAACTCCTCCAAATACTTTTGTTAAAATCAATTTTGATGCTTGTCTCAGTACCTAGAAGAATTGAACTTTGGACAACTCCTCCAAATACTTTTGTTAAAATCAATTTTGATGCTTGTCTCAGTACCTAGAAGAATTGAACTTTGGACAACTCCTCCAAATACTTTTGTTAAAATCAATTTTGATGCTTGTCTCAGTACCTAGAAGAATTGAACTTTGGACAACTCCTCCAAATACTTTTGTTAAAATCAATTTTGATGCTTCTTTTTATGAGAATTCTAAAAATATGGGATCTGGACTTATTGTTATTAACAAAACAGGGACAATTCTTGGAGCATGGAGCATTCCAGCAGTAGCAGATGATGAGGAGCAAGCTGAAGCGATAGCAATGTTGGAGGCAATTAAACTGGCAAAAAGAATGCAGATTGAAAACCTGCAGTTGCAAGGAGATAGTTTGAATGTTGTTAATGCTTTACTTGGAAAAATTGGGTCCATTAAATGGACTAACAACTGCTTTATTAGAGATTGCTTAGAGTTGCTTAAATGTTTTAATAAATGGGAAATTTCTCATGTGCCTAGGACCACAAATAGTGTGGCAGACATTCTTGCAGAAGATGCAAGTAGTAGTACAAGTGTAATCAGCTGGGAAAGTGAATGGCTCGTCTCTCTTGTCAGAGAGAAACTCACTGTACTTGAATCTTCTTGAATTATATATTATTTCTTTCCTACTAAAAAAAAAAAAAAATTGACCAGGCATCCAAACAAACTCAGGGTAATTCATCTTGAAGTGTTTTCTCATTGAAGATGATACAAAAGGTGCTTGAGATTTCCTACTTCAACTAGAATTGCTCATGAGAAAACAAAATGTCATAACCAGCGTAACGGCAAACCAAGAATACCAGAACATGTGCAACTTTAAAGCCAGTGGAAGCTGCAGTCAGACAACAAGGCAATGTGTATTCACAAACAGTAGCAACAAGACTTGCACATCAAAAGTTATAACCTTCACATGGAATAGAAGATATCATAACCCTAGATATAGATGTCCAACATGTCACACTCCCCATTGGCAAGTGACGTTTCAGAAGTCTGAGGAGTACAATCTCCCAGCTAGATGCTAATTTGGGTTAGTTTGATCAAGTGAGTATATCTTTTCGTCGTTTTAGTGCTTTCATATCCACATTACTAAGCATTATCTTCTTCCACTTTGATAGAGTTCAATCTATTTTCAATAGCTTTCCTGTAAAGAGACAAAACAATATTAGTATGAAGACACAAACTAGATCTTTAAAGCTGAAAAATATCACATCAGGGTTCTTAATGTTCGAAGTCAAAGTATCAACTTTACATGTATGCATCTTTAAGCTCTTTGTTTCTCGGATCGAGCGTCAAACCCTTATGAAAGGCATCTGCTGCGTCATCATATCTCTGTGACAAAAAATGCAGCAGAACATTGAAACGCGATATTGTTTACTGGAGAGAGTAAGGAAATTGAGGGGCAGATACATACTTCCTGTATATTGAGCGCAACGCCTAACCTATAGTACACCTTAGGCCATTCAGGCCTTTCAATCATGCATTTAGTAGCATAGTTTAACGCATTGATTCCGTCACCCAGACGCGCATAACATGCACTCATGTTGGATAGTACTGCTGGATCTTTTGGAAAGATGACCAAGGCCTATTTCCATTACAAAAAAGACAAAATCATTAAAGTAATTAACACAATAGGAAAAGGAGATAATGTTGAATCAGTTACTCAGAAGTATCAGTCACTGGCCTGTAAAGTGAGGCTACAACAATTTGTAATACAACTAATTAAATCTTCTAGGAACCTAACACTTCCTGTAGGCCCAAGCGCTACCAGAAAACTAGAACCAAATATATTTAGACGTCAAAATCAATCAAAAGAACGAGCAGATGATACCACATACCAGAAACTAGTATAAGTTTTCATTGCAAAATTTGAGATGAAAGGTTTGACAAATTCAAATCATAACTTAGAAAGGAAAATACGGACAAAAGAATCTGTTATCTAGACACTATATGCTTATACGTTTAAGTGATTGTGAGAACAGTTCAGTGGCGAAGAAACGGTTATAATACCAACAAAGGTTGGGTTACTCACTCACTCCTTAGTCATGATATGTAAGTAACAAAGAAGGAAAATTATGTCCAAATTCCTCATTGTTTGAATACCATGCAAAAGCGCAAAGAATTTCATCAATTGGAAACTACCTCGACGAACCAATTCTCTGCCATTAGATACTGCTCTGCCTGGAATGCATCTCTTCCTTTTGATTTTGCCTGATGAAATTTCTCCTTCATATAGACTTCCCTCTGCGAAAGATTTTCCAAGTTACTGATAAACTCGCATCACATTCGGGAATTTCAGCACATTCAAAGTTCTGAATTAGCAGATATACGCAAGAGATGTGAGATGGTAGAAATTAGTATCAATGCACCATAACTAGACGAGTCAAACAGGTCCACCTGTCTAGTGACAGCCATAGAGACAACTGATGAAGCTAAACAACTCAGGTTAGCCCGGCAGGAGCCTGGCTTGCTATAGAGTGGGGCACACCCCTTGGATAGCCTGTGTACATATTGGTTCATTTTTGGGAATACAGATTCTCGTGTGAGAGACAGTACATAGTCCAAGTACTACAATTTTTCGTATTCAACTTCAAAATATATGTAGCATTCCATTATGGGGTGAACGAGCCTAAAATTCGACGCTGTGCTCCACAGGTAATTGTCTAGTTGGGGCAATAACACGATAGCAAAAACTTGTATGTGGTCAAGAGCCATCTCATGGAGCCATACTTGCTTCTGAGAATATTAGTGGCGGCTTATTTAGTTTTTAATAACCTGGCAGTAGTGTTGTAGGTTTATAACGAGTAGAACTACAAACTGAAAGCAAAAAAGAAGGCATATACTAGAAGGGAAGTTCCCTAGAGGTTTATGAACTGGTGGAAGGGAAAGATGAAGTTGTCAACGATTTTAATTAGCATAAAAATGAACCGGAAGAACCCATTTGCTAAGTTACCGTGAAAGTAAGAAAACGAAGCCAAGTTAGACAACACATCGAGCACGTACAATATAAACTTCATACCTGCATATTGTTTGCATCCGAAATAACATGCCTCATTAGTCCGGTAATGCTCCATTCAGGATAAGTTGGAAGGCGAGATGTCACAGGAAAAAGAACCCCAACAATTGGATAATTGCAATTAAGAGCCGCAATTTCTAATGCTGTCGCCCCTGACTACGATGGATAATAGAAACAAAATTAGGTAAGAAACTAAATGTCTCACAGCAGAACGTTTTAGTACTAGCAGACATGTTACTTATAGTTCTACTGCATTAAGGTCTAAAGCATTTGGGAAATACGAAGTGCTTTCTTTCTTCGGTAGACATAACATAGATATGAAATCGACTACAAACATCAACTACCAAAGATATCTCATATAAGCCGTGAACTAATGCCCATGAGTAGTCAGTAAGGTACAAAATTTATGATAAAGTTGTATGGACCTGCATAATCATCTATCTGTGGAGATAACGCATACTCTCAGAAGATGGACAACAAAAAAGCAAGTAGAAAAGTTTAATAGAGCCGTACATTTACTTTATAATTTGGGTCTGCACCAGCTTCCAGCAAACGTCTAATGACATCTACGGGACCATCATCTGCTGCTGCAAGTGCCAGAGGTGTATGTCCATATAATACAGCATTCGGGTCAGCACCTGCCTATATATACATGTGAATTGGAGGGAGTTATTACATACTCCAGCACAGAAAAGCTATGAAAGGTGAATATATATATATATATACACAGAAGATACATTTTGAAGGTATTTGATCAACACGTTACATCTTCCAGAAAATAATGGGATGTAAATTTACAGAAGCAAGTGGTTTTGCGAATGCCGAGGAATAAGATTGAGAGTTTTTCTAAACCTCCAAAATTATTATTCGCATTATTATGGTCCATAAGAATTACAAACTGCCACGTCCATGAATACCATGAGGCGCCATACTAACCTTTGAAGTAAACCCCTGTTAGATGTTGGTCAAAGAATTAAATAGCAAAAATTCTCAACATTTTTTTTTTTTGAAGCATGAAACTATATTTATTAACTAGTGAGTGATTACACGAGGGTATGTCATGCCTAGAGCGTTGTTTATTACAATTAGAAGATTCTCAACAATATATATATGTACTAATGGTAATTGCCTTTTCTGGTCTATGAAGGAACATATAGCTACAAACTTACAACTTCTGGATCATGACAGTCTGAGTAAGCAAAAAATCATTGTGCCACCAGAGAGTTTAAGAATTTTGTTACCTGTAGTAGAAGTTCCACACATTCCCATGACCTACTTAAAATCGCCGAAATTAGTGGTTTAACCTGACTACTAACATCATTAGGCTGCATGGTAAAACAGTCAATTTAAGAACATGTTAAATTTTATTCATGACCGAGTACTTTACAGATGAACAACTGTTCGACACCAACAGAAGAACCCAACTTACATTTGCACCGTGATCCAACAACACTTTAACGGCATTCGGGTGACCTTTAACAGCAGCATAGTGAAGGGCGGTGCCAGCTTTAGTTGCAACATCTATGTGAACACCTCTTGAAAGTAACAAGGTTATAATTTTTGCATCACCTACACATAATACCTCATAAGAAATGCATGCTTAACATACAAATAAAGACTTTTGCTAAGAAGTTAAAGAAACATCTTATTGTTACTAGGACTTCATAACCCACTTTGAGGAAGTATAGGCCATACACAAGTCTAGTGAGAACTACACCAAAATGGAGTATATCTTCACATTGATCTTAACATCCATATCACGGTGTAAATTAGGACGGCTCACTAGTCAGTAGTAGGCCGACTATCAAGGCAGGCAAGGAGGTCATTTTAACTACGACATCCTTTTGGTTGGCTATCAATCAGCTGATACAACAAATTGGCCAGGGCAGGACCTCATTAATAGGAAATCCAGTCCTAGCATGTAGCAGACTAGCAGGGTCTACTAGTGAATAAAAGATCACATATACTTGATGAAGTACATCCGTCAGTGTTTCCAAATAAATGAAATTTTTAACGCAGACACAACTTTCTTCAATAAGTAAATATAAGGTGTAATGTATTAGTTAACATTTACATAAGGTGGGACAGCATGTTCAGACTTAAAAGGCACCAACGAAGGTCTACTAAGACTGAAAGTACCATCTAGAGAGGAAGTACCTTTCTCTGCAGCACGATGCAAAGGAGAGTAATTCCTATCATCCGATGCATCAGCATTGGCACCGTTTTCAAGAAGATATCTAACTGTGTCCAAATGGCCATTGAAAATTGCATGATACAAGGGTGTGATACCTGTTAAATAGATACAACAAAGCATTGACATATCTACTTAATAACCGCAATAGCAAATTATGAACAGTCTAACCGAAGATAAATCTCTCATATATCGGACCACTACCCTTCTCTAAGTTGAAGGGATAACAGCTTAAAACTAGACAGTATTGACATCTTTTAGTTTTAGACACAGTGTTCAAAATTTTAAAATAACTAACCCTACCCAAACCAATTCTATAATCTTCAATTTTTAAAAGGGTAGTTTAGAATCTCAGCATAAAAAACAATTGAAAAATCATTCTAACCCCTAAAAACAGAATACCATTATTCCTCAAACGAGACAAAATCTCTCAGTATTTTAATTGTTAAGAATTCGAGACATAATACCTTTCGTATCTTTGGAATCCACGTCAAGCTTCAAAGTCTCCAGCAAGTATTTGCAAACGTTTATTCTTCCTCCTTCAGCAGCAATATGAAGAGATCCTCTTCCAGCTTCATCTACAACCTTTCCGATCGATTTCTCTACTACAATCCCTTCGCCTTTAGCATGATCTAAAGCCAACCCTAAAAAAATATCCCAAAATAACCAAATCAAAATCAAATAAAACAGTATAATAAATATAAAAAAATAGATATACCCTGTTTTTTCTTACTCTTGAAACGATTGAGCTTGCCGGTGTAAGCAGCGTGAAACAAGTCAAAATGTGGTGAGCTCGAATCTGCATAAAAAAAAAATTAGGGAAATTATTTTAAAAAAATCAAGACGGAAAAAATAGTTAAATACAGTAAAGAGTTTTAAAATGAGAATGGAGCAGACTTGGTGAATATCCCGGATTCTCCATAGCTTGTAAAAACTTCGATTTTTGAACTCAAGGCTAAGATGAAGACAGTGAAACTAAAGAAGACGGACATCCAGATGATCTTCCAGGATGGAAGTGTGTGGGAAACTGGGAATGGTTTTAGAGGGTTTTATGATGTTTCTTTTTTTCTTCTATTGGGAAATGAAAAAGTGCGCGGGGGAGTGACGTTACGACACAGTGCTAAGGTAACCATTGCTCACTCACCAAGTCGTTAGTTGACCGTCCGTGCTAAAGTGGGTCCAAATCAAAGCATGGGAGTCTTGAATTTTTGAGCTGAATTATCTGCCAAAAGTGTGAGTCTCACAGACCAAGGCTCCAAACAAACTCAGGGTTACTCTTGTTGTTTTAGATGACTTTCAATTCCACCAATTGATTGCCAGTCAAAAAGATAGTTGGTCATAATTCTTTCGAGTTTGTTTGTTTGTTCGTTCTTATCTACTTAATGGGTTTTTATATTGAACACGCAATTGGGGATAAATAAACTAATTGGGGGATATAAATTATTTCCCCCAACCAATAGTGTCTGTTAAGGGGTGTTTTTGGGTGTAAAAATACTAAAATATCCTTCCCTCAAAATAAAAATCAAAAAACAAAATCATATCCCCATTTCCATCTCCACTTCTTATTAATGTCTTTTAGGGTTAGAGCTTTGAAACCCAAATATTCCACATTACCTTTCAAATTATAAACTCTCCTCACTCCCTTTCAAATTCTCTTCTCCTTCTTTGCCGTCTTATCACTTTGGAAACGATTTTTTTTTTTTTTTACATTCGGAAGTGATGAAGACCATGCGTACGTAGTGATGAAGACCATGCCGGTAGTGATGAAGATCATGCCGGAAGTGATGAAGACATGCCGGAAATGATGAAGACATGCTGGTAGTGATGAAGACCATGTAGTGATGAAGACCATTTTATTTTTTTACATCGCGAAGTGAAAGTGATGAAGACCATGCCGGCATGGATGAAAACCATGCCGGAAAATGGTGCCGGCATGCTTGGTAACTAACATCCAATGTCGTAACTAAGTGTCGGCATGCTCGATAGAAATCTATCAATGCCGGTAGTCAAGTGGAAAAAAATTCAAGTTTCTGAATACTTTACATCATGTGCCGGCAAAGAAATTCAAGCAACATACCATGTCGGTAGCAGTACCGGCATGCTCGAGAATAAACTATTTGTGTCGGCAGTGGACTGAAAACCAGAAAAAAAATTCAAAACATAATAGGTTTCGAATTTCAAAACCAAAAAAAAATTCTACGAGACGATGTCTCGCATAATGGATAGCGTTGAAAAAAATAACTTATGTATCGGCATAGTTTTTGGGTTGAATACTATGTCGGCTTGAATTTCAAAATGGGGGATAAGCTCGGTCATATGGCATGGACGTAGTATGAATACCATGCCGGTATGGCTGCTTCTGACATTGTATTCATACCATGTCTATGCTGGCACCGAGCTTTTTCAGCTGCAAAAATGGTGGATTCAAAGAAAAAAAAAATCAAATTTTCAACCTCTTAGCAGTAATTCTCTCTTCACAATCATCCTCCATTTTCACCAAAAAAAGTTCCCTCTCAATTTTGTTTTCCCTCTTTCTACTCTCACCTCACTCACCAAAATACAAATAAAAACATAAACTAATCTTTTAACAAATTCTTAAGATTTTTCCTAATTATTATTAACCACTAATCCTGATTAGTGAGGGGTAGATTAGGAATTACTTAAAATACTTAGATAAGGGGTGACCCTGATTTTATATTTGGATCCAGTTTTTGTCCTTTTTCTATATCCCCCAATTGAGCGTTCTTTATATTCAGTTTTGTTTTCGCACCATCCTGAAGTGTTTTCTCATTGGAGATGATACAAAAGGTGCTTGAGATTTCCTACTATGGCCGTTGATAATTCCCCGGGACCAGATGTCTTTAATGTTAAAAAAAGAAAATCCCATTAATGGCAATCATCAGTAGTGACATAGTGCATATGGTTCAACATTTCTTCTGAACCAAACATATTCTTGAAGAAATAAATACTATTTTTATTGCTTTAATTCCGGAAAAAATATAATTCGTCTAGTCCCCCAGACTTCAGACCGATTAGTCTTTGTAACACAACTTATAAAATTATCTCTAAACTTTTAGCCAACAGATTAAAACTAATTTTATCTAGAATTATTTTTTCTTTTCAGTTCGCTTTTATGCCCAACATGAAGATAATTGATAATATCATAATAGCACAAGAAGTAGTTCACACGATGCGGAAATGTAAATCCAAAGTTGGGTTGATGGGAATTAAGCTTGATAGCCTAATTCAGAATTAAAGCAATAAATATGTGGTTGTTACGTATCTTTGAAAGAATCAAGAGATAGCAGATATTTACAAAAGTACTTGATAGCCTTTTGTTTCCCAAATCAAGTGACTCTAAACCACATAGTGCGTTTACAGTTAGATATAACACTCACTTATGGAATGAAGCAATCAGGCGGATGTAGTGATTATTTGATTTGGAGGTGATAGACAAGTAAGTTATTTTAATTGCGTATTCACAAGAAAGTTCCTAGTTTGGGATTGTAGCTATCTATGTCGATGATACAGACATGATGGGTACTCTTGATGTAATAAGAGACCTTAAAAGCTATTTGAAATCCGAATTTGAGATTAAAAATATGGGGAAAGCTCGACCGAATACTGAGCTTGTGGTATATTACTCTACCAGTTTGCATAAGTCTAAAGTTGTCAGGAAATTTAACAAAGACATGCATCATGATAGCACTCCCATGATTAGTCGAGGTTCAGATGTAAGTAAGTGAGCATTTCATCTAAAGGAAGATGACGAAGATGTGTTGGGAGATGAAATTCCTATATCTAAGTACAATAAACGCATTTTTGTACTTAGTATAATAATGTACTCGATAAAATTTTGCATCCTCGAGGAACTTGTTAGCTAGATATAGCTCCGCGCCAACGCAACGTCATTGGAATGGTACAATGAATGTAATCATGTACTTAAGAGTAACCATTGACATATATTTGTTTTATCCCTGCAAGGACATAAAAAGGTATGCTAATGAAATTGCAATCAAAAAGTTGTTGATTATGAAGGAACAATAATCTCTTCTCCAATGAAAGTAATCAGGGGGAGATATGGTAGACTATTTTCTAAGTCATTAGATATTCAGTTTCGAAAAGTACATGACTAAAGGAACTGTCTGGAACAACTCTAAAAGTAATCAGGGGGAGATGCCGACATCAGGGGGAGGATCCAAGGATATGATGTCGACATATTTCACTTCGAACTTGAAGTTGTGTTGTACTCTTTTTCCATTCGATCGAGAATAGTTTTTCCCAAAGGTTTTTGTTACTCGACAAGGTTTTTAGCGAGACAACACTAAGAGCATCAAGTATGCTGAATGTTGAAGACATAAAGATCGCGTTGATATTACTGAAAATATCTGAATCACATAAATGAAACGCGATATTCTGTTAAGCAACGTAACTTACAGAATCAACAACAAGGTCATATAAACATTCAAGTCACCAAAATAAAGTGTGATAAACATCTTCTGACTGCATTAGACTAATGAAAAATGTATGACATCAGGGGGAGCATCTAATAGTGTGTTGAACTATTTTCCTTCACCGAGGTAGATTTTTCCCATGGGGTTTTGTTACTCGGTAAGGTTTTTAATGAGACTGTTAGAACACTACTCGGTCGAACTCGCAAGCGTTGATATCTTAAGATTGTTTGTCAAGTTTAGTTACCAAAACTATAAGTCTTGATTTCTAGTCCGCTTATAGCTAAGTCTCGGACTAGGATAGAAAGTGTAGTTGAGCTCTAGACTCCACGGCGTTCATCATGCAAAGACGAAGAACTACTCAAGGAACTGGTGGAACTTCATCGACAAAAAGGTATGGGGAGACTTGAACTTATCTATCACTCAAAAGTATATCTACTCTATCTCCTATCTTGAGACAAAGTCGTATTGCTATATAGACTTCGATTATACACATTTGTTATTTCGAGTAGGAGTTTATCTCGCTTATCTATTTCTCGAAATATGTGTTGGTAAGCTTTCTCTTTGTCAAGTTCATATTTACTAATGACGAAAGTCATGATGATTATTTCAATTACTTGAAAATCGCTTTGATGAAAAATAGTTTCTGAATAACAACTATATAACATCCTCTAAGAATGTTTCAATGATTGAAATGAGAGTTTAGAATATATAACCATGTTTGGATATAAACATTGTAAGTAAATTCATACTTGTGTAAGTCCAAAATCCTTGAACCAAAGTATGCGTACATTGGCACTAAGGATGACCGAAACTAAGTCCGCGTACTGTCGGAAGTTCACATCCCATTTCTGCTGGAGTTTGTGAACTGAAAACAAGCTCAGTCCGGGTACTTAAGTATGTGTACCGGTATGCGTACTTAAGTGGGTTATTTTCTAAAAACATTTTAATTCGTGAACTAAGACATTTATAAATTAAGGAATGCAATCTTTGCAAACCGTGGCTATAATGTTCATGAATCGATTTGGTGAATCAAACTGTTTTGATTTGATTGTGTCTTGTATACTTCTATGAGATCTAAGCAATTGAACAACTCTCTAACTAGTTCTTTTGAGTCATTTGAATGAATAGCTGTTAAATAGACTCTCGGCTTGGATAAGGGCACCCCTCTTTACTATTCGCACCCACCATCAGCACCCTTCTTCTTCACGGTTTGAAAGAATTTCAGGAAAATCACTTCTCTTTCTCGCGTAACTCGGGAGAAATTTTGGGAAGATTCTTGGATATTTTTGAGGGATTTACACAAGTATTATGTGCTCATTATCTACACACGTCTTTCACGTGTTTGAAGAATCAAAACTCGGCTATATTTGTGTACCTATAAAAGGAAAGAAAATATTATTCGTCAATCATCTGCTATATATTTGGAAGGTTAGCGTGTGGAATGATCGAGTTCGTCTCTAACTAACCATGTTCGCAACGTGTTTTGATGGAGCTCAACTATAGCAGACGCATGAGATGAAGAGAAGAAAAATATATTTGGATATTCAGTTGCCATTTTTCGAGAATTACAGCGTGTTTGACTCCTTCTAAAAGCTTGCATAAGCGTGTTAGAATGGGTCGAATCAACAAAATATACGGGAGAATCATCAATGACAGCGTCTTGAGAAATAAAGGGAAAATCATTCTGAAAATAGCAGAGAGTAAAGGAGGATTATTCTGGATTAATTACCGAGATGTGGAGTTGCTGTTGGGTATAAAAGAGATGCTGAGGAGACATAGAAGGGGGATGGAGAGTTTGGGAGAGTTTAGAGCATAACAGAGTGAGGATTGATCGAGTTGCAGAGGAGGTTTTCTCACGTCGTTCAAGAACATACGAAGAACATTAGACCGCAAAAAGACAATACCATGCTTCTGATGTTAACGACAAAATCGCAAGGGTCGTATAAGCTACATGGACAATGACGCTTATATTTGTATCTTTCTTTTAACACGATTTGCAACAATTATAATAGTTACAAACCCTATTTTCTTTTAATCATTTTCTCCCATTTTCATCATTTGTAAACACTTTTGATCCACGAATAAATATTTTAAGTGTGTTTTCACGGATGAGCTAAAACCCCAACACTTGGAACGATGGAGAAGACGAATCTCATACATGGGTAAAATTATTTAATTCTTTTTTAAGACTTTTGCATTAATTTTAATTGAAATATGATTTGAATTAATTGGTTGTCATTTAATTTGATGAGGTATGCTTAGCTTAAATGTTTTGATACATCATGCTTAGGATTTAAAACTAATCTTTTGAGAATCTACCTTGGCAAAATCGCAGTCCATTTAGTTTTATTTATTGAGCTTTAATTGTTGAGTATAAATAAATCAAACCTATGTTATGAATTGACGAAATCCTGGATCCCAGTAAATTCTTCATCCTGTGACAATATTTTGTATATATTTTTCTCTTATTTTAGTTTATTAAATCCTAAAAGCAATTTCAACAAGTCCGAGTGAACGGCAACCTTTCTTACCACTATATAAAATCAGATCAACAACTAGTTATGGTGAAGATGAATAAGGTTGATATGAAAGTGCTCATATGGATAACCATTGGTTAACTACTGTTAAACTAACAACTTGTACACGTTTAGGAACGGTTACTCACACCTAAATGAGGTTACATTTCATGTGTGTATAACAAGCTAAGTTCGGTCTAACGGTTGAAAGATATTAGCTTGAATTTAATCAAAGTTTTCATCTAATGCTGAATATTGAATGCTTTGTTACCAAGGTAACTTAGATTGCAAACCCCGATTTGGAGACTAGTATAAAGGACAACTCCCGGCAACCTGGAAACCTAATCCTCACACCTCTTGTGTGATACTAGTTGTGTAAGCTAGAGTCGATTCTCCTTTAACCTTAGGTTTCTATCGAGACCTTGTAGGTTAACGACTTAAAGACTTCATTGGGATTGTGAAGCCAGACCCAACTATTTTCTTTGTAGTTGCGTGATCTGATCTTGTTGTTTTTATCGTTTGAGTACAATCGTAAGATTGTCTTGAGATTAATATCTCTGATAAGAAAGATAGAAAAGTAGTTAAATACAAACATCTTCGTCTCATCATTTGTGATTCCACAATATCTTGTTTCGCTAGTCAATTAAGATTATTGTGAGGTGATTGATAT
Organism: Papaver armeniacum; assembly: GCA_023531295.1. Lineage (NCBI taxonomy): Eukaryota > Viridiplantae > Streptophyta > Magnoliopsida > Ranunculales > Papaveraceae > Papaver > Papaver armeniacum. The sequence continues at coordinate 72,267 of JAJJWW010007497.1, forward strand.
TTCTAGGATGTTCTCGGAAATATAAGTCTGGGTATATCAATTGGTTCCTCGCTTCACCTTGATTTATCAAAAGACAGAATAAAACTTCGTAGGTATTTATATGGGAGACATATTTATCTATTCATGTAGACTTTTCTGTGTGATCTGTATTTGTTAATTAAAGTCTTCGACTTTGGGTCGTAGCAAATCTTAGTTGTGGGAAGTAGATCACCAAGGGAATCAAGTGTGTAGTATCCTACTGGATCTGAGACGTAGATGGGCAACCAGATTTGGATCGGTGGGAGATTGATTGGAGTTCAACTACAATACCATACCGGTTAGTTTGTAAAGTTAGTGTTTGTGAAGTTAATACAAGTATGTGTTCAACTGGACTATTCCCAGGGTTTTTCAACGTATTTGCGGTTCCTCGTTAACAAAACTTCTCGTGTCTTGTGTTATTTCTCTTCCGCATTATATTTTGTTAAATAATTGAAATATCACAGTTGTGCGTTGAATCGATTGGTAAATCCAACATTTGGTTGTTGATTGAAATTGAATGATCCTTGAACATTGTTCTTTGGTACCGTTCAAGTTATTTCTCTTGTATTCAATCAGGCTCGCAAATTTCTATTTGTTTGAGTAAGGATTGAATCAAGAAATTGAGATATAACTCTTTGATATACTTTTTATTAAGATTGAGTCAATTGCCTAGTTGATTCTCTTAAAAGTATATTGGGAGTTAGTCCATACAGATTTCTAAGCGAAATATTGGGTGAGGTTGTTGTACCCCACTTTTCAATTGGTAACAGAGTGCAGCAAACACGTTTAAAGACCTTATAAGTCTATGTTTGTGGCAATCTGACTCTATGGACAGCAGTAATATCTCTGATAACGCAACATCAGTTCAGAGTTACTCTGATATGTTTCAAAATCCTGAAATATCTAAGAAATCGCATGGTTTTGCTCCTTTGACTGAATCTGCCTTCAACTGGGATAAACGTCTTGATGAACAGTTGGATGATCTTTCAGATGAGAGTGATTCAGAAGAGGGACAACGTATTGATGAGAAAGTCTCGCAATATATCAAGATCTTTGACCATGCTTTGAAAGAAAAGAAGTCAACAACCTGCTTGAGTAAATTTTTGGCACCTCTCTGTCAAGAAAACAGAAAGATGAGAAAACTCCTTAAAGTTTATGATTGTGGGTATAAACTCTTACAATCTACCGTTAAAGATCGAGAAGAAGATGTACGTTCAAAAAGGTTTGAATGTGATAATCTTCTTCGAAACCTCTTTGTTTTGAAAGAAAGACTTGCAGAATTTGAAGCAAGATATGACTCTCAACATAAATGTTTTAATAACAGAGAACTCAGTCTCCTCGCCAGAGAAAAACGTTTAGAGACTGATCTCGTTGTTGCCCTTGATAAGGTAAATTCACTGGAAGAGAATCTGAAAAGATTTTAACTCTAGCTCTACAAAATTATCTTATATGCTTGGAGCATGTAAAGAACATCGTGATACACGTGGTTGTAGTTGCAGGAAATCCCACAATACACCCCTCACTATATTTTGTTTAACTAATCCATTCCAAAGATAATAGATGAACAATTATGATTATTTATTAATAATTTTCTTAAATGTTTACACAGGAAAATGGAATTACACTTAAGATCTTACTAACATTCGCCCTGTTTCTCTCTCCTAATGACTTGCTCTCTCCTCCAAAAAGAACTCTCCTTCAACAAATTCGCTCATCCCTTTATATAGGGTAATACATAGTGAATGACAGCTAAGCTGTCCTTTATTTTCGGGAATGTCTCGAAGTGTCGCAGACGTACAAATATTCATACTACGCGACACTTCTTAACTTTCGCTGTGTTTCATGTCCTCCTATCGTCATTCAGTGCGTCATTTATATTTAACCTTCTGCGACTCACTGCAATGTTGTTATCCGTTGTCTTCGCAATTGTTATTGTGGCGATATTATGATCCTACATCTTGCCTCTTCTCATGGCTTTCTGCGAAGAAGAGAATGTCATGAGAATCAATATTTTTGAACTGCCGCAACTGTTTATCTGCACTTGTTTCAGCCATCTTTCCATACGGACTTTATTACGTATGTCTACTCCTCCATTCTATTCCCGACACGCCTCTTTCAATAGTTTATTCTTGACCATTCACGTCCCTTCTCACATTAAATGCTCTTGTTTCCCGAGGGTGTTTCTCTCTCTATATATTTTTCATATCTTTCTCTTTCCTCTTTCGTCTTCTCTCTCGCAACTTTTCTTTTATCTTCTTCTTCCGCAAGCTGCGCTTCTGCAAATCTTCGATCTTTTTTATCATATCTTAATTTTCGATTCTTTATCCCTTCCCATATTGATGATGGCTTCACTTAGTCGTATGTACAAGCCTCGCTTTATTGAGACTCAGAAAAAGTTGCAAGATAAAGGTTTCACCCTTTCTACCATTCCTAATCAAGGATGTTCATCTATACTCACGCTAAGCTTTTTTCTGATCATCAATGTGATGATCACAAGATTATTGTTTCGCTAGGTCAACTTCTCGCAGGACTTCCCATTCCTTTATATGATCCTGAGATGCCACTCTTTTATGAAATCCTTTCCCATCCGAACTTCTCGCGAGCTGTCTATCAATTATGCGGCGATTGTATCCGCCTAATGCTTCTTGAGTTTGCTGGGTCGTGGTGCTGGCAAAGGATCTCTATATCCTAACGATGTCAGAGACCCCGAGTATGTAAATTTAGAAATAATCCCTGAGAGATATACTGTAGAAAACTTTTTTGAAAATTATGAAGTAATAGGCATGAGAAATAAGAAATCTCGCTGGGGCGCTCGGTTGAAAAGGAAAGATAATATCCCTGAGGATAAATTACTCATGCAAGATATCGACTGGCATTCGGGTAAGAACACTACCTCGCCACTCTAAAGATGAGAGGTGGTGGGTTGTTCCTTTGCTCTTAAGTGGACCTTACATAGCAGGTTCGCATGTACTCCCTGCAAATCTCGCAGGCTATCATCCTTGGGAATTTAAGTGGCCCAAGAAGGCGGAAGAGGTATGTCCCCACAGCTTGCTTTTGCAGTCCCTCTTTCCTCTTGTATTCATTGAGTTTGTAAATTTTCCAGATTTCCAAACTGAGGAAAAGTTACAAGGCAAATCCACTGGCAAGTACCTTGGCGATTTCGATCGCTTTGGATGAAGTAAGAAATATCTTTTATGTTATTTAACAATATTGTTGCCTCTATTTCTTATCTTCATTTGTATGCGAAGGTTGACGCCGAGGAAGCGATAGCTGCGAAAGTTAAAGGCAAAACTAAAGCCAATGCACGCAAGGATAAGTCTTCTCTGTTCCACCATCTAAGAAGCGAAAACTCAACCTTCTTCTCATCTTAGCTCAAGCTCTGAATCTTCCGATGAGGATGATAATGATAATGTTTTGGATTCAACTTTCCAAAATGAAGCTCAATCGCCAATTCTCCTATGGATCAATTGTTCAAGATCTTCTCGGATTCTCTTCAAGGAATTGGAGATACTCAATTGACTTCTATATGAGTAGAACCTCGCCACCATATGTAATGCTACACTACTGGATGGCAATGACTCTTTCAAAGGGAGTTTCTAGATCTCGTATCCCCAGCTTTTAATGCACTTAATTCGTTGGTATGTTCGAACTCATATTTCTCCTCCAACTCTCGCTTTTAACTTATATCTTAATAACCTTTTATCTTTCTTGGCAGTCGGAAAAACTTCTTTTGTGGTTGCCTCGGATCTTGAGAGGAGGTATAATATTCAATTGAAGAAGAATACCCAATTTTGCACAAGGATCAAATAATTAGAAGTTGAATCTGCGAGATCTCGAAAAGATCCAACAATTGAAACCGAAGTTTTCGCCCTTAAGGACAAAGTTACCACTCTCCGTAACGCTAATCAAAGAACTTTATGGTATAAATTTTTTTTTCTCTCTTATTATTCTCATCTTGCCAATTTCCTGTTGCTACCTGACTTATCATTTTCGCAGATGTATATAACCTCTCCGAAGAAGCTATTCTTCTCCATTCATTTCCTGAGCCTATGGATAGTGACACTCTTCTCGCTCATCTCAACAACTCTTTAAGTAGTTCGTCAAGCAGAATTAATCCTCTTTCATTAAATGAACTCCAAACCAAGTACCGCCTCTTAGAAATTGAGCACAGATCTAGTTTAAGTATAGCCTACCAGTTTAAACAAATGTACCTCGAGTCTCATGAGGAAACCAAAATTTTAAGGAAGAAAATTAGTGACCATATAGATGACAAAGATCGCATTACTAATAATGGTGCCTGCATTAGCAACATTTCAAAAGTCCCTTCTCGAAGTGCAAATGGAGCGAGATGAATTGCTTCGCAGAACTCCTTACTTAGTGAGCGAGAAAATCAAATTCGTTCACTTCTTATTATAAATAATGATGATGAATTCGCTTAAGGCTGCGAAAATCTTAGATAATGCCGTGGAATAACTTAGGTGTTGATGTTAGTCTTCATACCGAGCATACTTCCTTGGGTAAAGATATAATATCCGAGAGAAGGTTATTTATTATACCTTACTGTTTCTTACCTCTCGTAATATTGTCATTGAGTTGTTAATTTATCGTAATTTATTTACAGAGTCCGAAAAGATTTCAAGCAAGGATTGAAGAACTTGAATCTGAGAAAGCACAAACTCGCAAAGAATCTCACCCTTCGCGAGAATAGATATTCCAAGTTGAAGAAACAATTTCAAACTACCGTGGCGAATTTTAATAATGATGCCGTTCGTTTTCGCAATGAAGCCATGGAGTATGTTTGTAAAGATCACAAAATCCCTCTTTGTTCATATCCTTGGCTTTCCGAAGAAGTTCCCGAGAATTTGCCTGTCTCTTGACAAGTTTCGATAGTGAGGCCGTTAGAAAAAGAAAACTCTGGCGACGAGAATAACGAAATCAAGGATCGACAGGGAGAAGAGTCACCAAAGAGATAATTCTTTTGTTTCTTTCACGCTGTAATATCTCAGACATTTCGTATCTCTTTTTGTAAACTTCGGGTTCATTCATAATTTCAATCTCCATTCTCCTTTCTTGGCTAACATTATTAATGTATAACTCTTTCATTGGAAGATGGATAACAATATTTCGTCTTTTCCATTCCCATATTTGCCTCTGTTATGCATCTTCATATGAAAGAATGAAATTTCTGAGATTCGCATTTTCTTCCTCTGACCAGGAATGATGTTTAAATTTATAGTTTCGACGAGGTCGCAAGTGATTTTTTTATAAAAGAAGAAGTCTATTTATCTTGCCTTATCATTTTTGGTGGTCTTCTAAGCTTGACCTTCCTAAGTAAAGGTCTTATCACACCCTTATTGCGACAAGGTCGCAGGACATCTTTACACTTGCATGCAAAAACCCATTGACCTTGCCTTATCATTTTTCAAGTATTTTTGCCTCTGCAGGATATTTTGCTTGCGACAATATGACAGGCCTAAATATTCTTGCGAAAATAAAGCCCCGTGACATTGCCGCCTTGCGACGAAATCGCAGGACGTCTTTACACTTGCATGTAAGGACCCATTGATCTCGTCTTACCCTCGCGTTAGTATTATTGCCTCTCAGTAGATCATTGCACAAATATGACAAGCCTAAGTTTCCTTACGAAAACAAAGCCTCGTGACATTTGCGTCTTTGGCACTTATCACCTCCCCTAATGGAGGGTGCCGCCCTTATCATCTCCTCGGTTGCCCTTCAAGGAGGCGTACATCGGCCATACAAGGCTAGCTCCTCCCATCCGGTCTTAACAACAACCAGTTGTTTTCGCAGCCTCTTATCCCTTATACCTATAGAGTTTATGGTTACAAGGTCGCACCCTATGGAGTTTTCTTCGGCCAGCAAAGATGCGCCAAGACTTGTCAAGAGTGGTAAGGAAGTTCCATGCTCCCCGCACTCTTGACTCAACCGGCACCTCGGCGCCTTGATCATACGCTGACTCCTTGAAAGAGACCTCGGTCGCCCAACCAGGTATAACCTACATATATAGTTGGGAATCCAAGGTACCTCTTCCGGGATAGGCTTTCATGGGCCCCAAATCTCGCATGACCCAGTTCCAGGGGCGGTGTAACCTTTTCCCCGAGCCATGTTAAGAGATACCCCCTTATATGACGCACTTTAGGTCTTACATTTGCCTCTTACGAAATGTAATTCGCGAACTAGGTGTACGCCATAAAGGTTCGTCCCATTCATTTACTCATTCATTGTTGTTAAATCATTCAATTATTCATATTTAATTGCTGTCTGATATTTAATTTGCGAAGACATCGCACAATGGGAGAATGATGAAATTGTGTTTCTCGGTAATCCTTCAAACCATTTCAGTGCTTCTCCAATTAAGCTTGATGCGAAGTACTTGCACAATATGGCATCGTGATTCTCCCATTGTAACATACATCTCATATAAGCCTTGATGTGTTGTATCGCATGTGCTGTTCCATCGAAAATGTTGGTTAATGCAGGCAGATTGCATTTAGGTGGTATTACTCCCATTTGTACTTCTATTGTGAAAGGAGTCTTCGCAGCCTTCGCGATGGCTTCATCCAATTGTCTTCTTCCTCCTTCCTTCCTACCGTTTATCAATTTTCTCATTTCTCGCTAGTTCTTTCAAGATTTGCTCATTTTCCTCGGATTTGATTCTGCTGGTCTTTTTAGCTCGCCTCTCGCCTCCCCGTTCATGCCTCGTTTTGACCTTCTTGTCCACTATTTTCTTCTCTCCCGTCTCTCGCGACTTTCTCCTTCGTCTCTTTCATCAATTCGCACACCATTATATCTATCGTTCTCTCTTCTCGGGTTCTCTATCAACTCTCCTCTCGCATCCTTTCATATTCTCCATTGGTATGTCTATTGACACGATTTTGTGCTCGCCTCTCCTTTCTCGGTTGTCATGATTATTTTGCCGGATCGCTTCTTCCAATTCTTGGTTTTCCACCTCGCTTCTTACTCTCTCTCTCGTGGCTAAGCGTGCTTGTTCAGCATAATGTTTCTCGATGTCGTCCACGATCTCTTTTTGCCTTCTCAATGCTTCTCTTCCATGCAGTATTGCTCTTCCTTCAGCGGCTGGATCATTTGGCTCCTGAAATCGCCTAGTTCCTCGATTTTCTTCACGCCGCTCATCTTGGAAATTTCTTAGATGAGGAATATAACGATCTTCCTCCTCTCTTTCTTTCATGATGTTGTGAGCTGAGATTTTGTGCTTCCTGTTGGTTTTCTACCTCCGTAGTTTCTGTTGGTAAGGCTCTCCTTCTTTCTTCCCTAGTCGATCTTGAACTCGATCTCGCAGTTGCTTTCGATCTTCTATTTTGCAATCTCATATTTTCCATTCTTAATTCATGATTCTGTCTTGTCAAGTTTGCTTCGTTCCTCTGCCTCTAGTCGCCTCTCTTCATGTATCGTTTGCCTCAATGTTTCCAATGCTGTGATTTCTTCATTTCCTAGATTCACTTCCCCATTCATTCTTTGATCTCCTTCTCCTTGTCCATTGTTTATCAATTGTTGCTCTTCTTCCCTTTCATCCTCAGAATCCGTCCTCCAAGTGTGCACACTAACTCCATCGTAATCCACAGTTTCATTTGCTACCGGTGGAATTAAAGCTTGGACATGATTTTCTTCATCATTCCTCATATTCATCCTTGACGATTCTCCTCTCTTCACTTCTCCTTTCTCCAAAGAAGTCTTCCACTTCTTCTCACCGGTTGTTCAAGTACATTTCTTCTTCTAGCCATTTCTCTTTTAGCAAATTCTTTGAAAATTATCTCAAATTTCTTTCTTGTTAATTCTCTTCTTTTAATGTCTTTTCAAAGCCCTTTTCTAGCGCCAATATGTAGTTGCAGTGAAATCCCACAATACACCCCTCACTATATTTTGTTTAACTAATCCATTCCAAAGATAATAGATGAACAATTATGATTATTTATTAATAATTTTCTTAGAAATGTTTACACAGGAAAATGGAATTACACTTAAGATCTAACTAACATTCGTTCTGTTTCTCTCTCCTAATGACTTGCTCTCTCCTCCAAAAAGAACCCCCCTTCAACAAATTCGCTCATCCCTTTATATAGGGTAATACATAGTGAATGACAAACTTAAGTTGTCCTTTATTTTCGGGAATGTCTCGCGAAGTGTCGCAGACGTACAAATATTCATACTCGCGACACTTCTTAACTTTCGCCAGGTTTCATGTCCTCCTATCGTCATTCAGTGCGTCATTTATATTTAACCTTCTGCGACTCACTCGCAATGTTGTTATCCGTTGTCTTCGCGAATTGTTGTTGTGGCGATATTATGATCCTACAGTGGTCTAGGCTATAAAGGAATAGACGCTCCAAGTACTAGTATGATCAATTTTGTTCGTGCTAATGACAATACTTCATGTGAAAAACCTTTTCCAGCAACTGACATTTCTGGAAACAAGGATGATGCACCTTCAAAATCTACTCGCAAGAGAACGGTCAAGAACAATTCCTTTAACTGCTATTATTGTGGAAATAAAGGACACCTTGAACAGAGATGTCATTTTCGACTGAGGAATGAAAAACTTCATAACATTCTCATATGGATGTCTAAAGAAGTAATTAAACCTGTCTCTCATCTTGCTAGAGTAAAAGGCATTGTCTACAATCAAGAGAAATGTCATGGATGAGTCATTTCTAGATTATGATTTTGAGACAAAAAAACGCCTACAATTGTAAAAGGAAAAACGTCAGATGGACAACTGACTCTTTTAATCACTCTGGGAAGAGAAAAAGGCATATGAGAAAGAAAAAAAGTTCAAATTCATTTACTCTCTCTGAAGAAGGCCTTGAATCCAACTTATCTACTCCAGACTTCATTCATATCAATAATCGAGTCTCGGAGCTCAAGACCAACATAAACAGACTCAAACGGAGCATTAACAAGGCAAGGAAAATGTTTTCTTTTAGGTATCCTCTTGTCCTCCTTGGTTAAATATTTTTCGACTAATCCTAGTGATTTTTCTGAAAGTCTTCATGAAGGAAAGAGAGAAGAAGTCAATATTCTTGATGAGCAAAATGCTCATCAAAATACAACTTGACTGCTTAATATATCATCCTTCTTGTAATTGTGGAAGGATGCTCATAATTCTCAAGAAGATTTGTCTTGAGAAAGTAGTCGTTGTTAGTTTCATTATCTTTTCCCTTTACGTAATGATGATCATAAAACCTGTTGAGCCTTGCTCCAAGACATTACATGATGTAATGTTTTGATCGTCCACTCTTGATAATTCCTTGTTGTTTGCCTTGAAGGACTTTCTTCCATTGACCAATCAGTAGTTGTTTATCAACAATTATCTTATGTTCTTCTGAACTAAGAATGTCATCAATCTGTTTAGAATGGGTCCTTGAGTTTCTCAAGACTTCTTATAAATTTGGCTCCATTACTATCTTGGTCGTGTACCAAGTTTGTAACCACAAGTGCACGTTCACTTAACCCGCACGGAACATATATGAGTTTCTCTAGGGTTTCCTATGAAACACTCTTATATATATATATATATATATATATATATATATATATATATGTATCTTGCTCCTCCTTGATACATATTCGTTCCGGAACGTCAAAAAAAAGGGATAACGTCTGAACTGTGTGTGCACAATGGATGGAGGCAATAGGAAGACAAAGTTGGGAAAGGCAAGACTATCGAGTTTCACAAGAACCCTGTTTTCATAACCTGCTATCATGTTGTTGATCATGAAAACAAACTACCGGTTCAAATGTCATCACAACTGGTAGGAAATCTTCTTCAAGATTTTGAGGTCATACGTGAACAACTTGGAATTGCAACAAGGAATCTTGATTTCCTGAATAACGAACTGAAGAAAGCAACTGATGAGCTCATCCATGTTCAATCTCTGGTTGCTAGCCGTGTTTAATGTTTTTCGAATCATGTTCTCTAAGAGTTGATAATTTTGTCTAGAAAAACTTCTTATGAGAATTTTATTCTTGTGTATTTTTAAGAATGATAACTAGGGTTTGGAATAGCCATTATTGTGATTTATTTGTTTAAATTCTAAAGTTTATTTGGAAGATGATTTTGCAGTATTAATCTTTATGATTTCATATATTGCAACATGGGATATGTGTGTTTGCGTAAATGAACTATGAGTGTCCCATACGTGTTCAAAAGTTAAGTCTTTCATATGTCGATATGCATGTATTGATAAAAGATTGATTTAACTTTTGACAAACAAAAGATAAGCCTTTTATGATATTATGCAAATATTGATAGAAAGAAAGGATGAGCTTTTGTTTACAAAGATTAAGTTTATTTTGTCATTGTGAAAATGTTGATGAGAAATAGAATAAATCTTTGTTTATTCCGAAGTATTGATCTTCCTTGATCCATAATTTTTATGTAAATATTGTGCGGCTCCATAAGTTCTCTTATGTGAGCATTTTCGATTGAATTAATCATGGGTTCTCTTGTGGTTAATTTAATTGAGATTTTTGGATACAAATTCATATTCTTATGTGATTTGTTGATGTCCAAAGAAATCCTTCTTTTCTTGTAAAAGTAAGGTCGCTCTTGTTGTTTTTCGGGAATGACATTTTATGGGGGAGAGTTCTTAATTGAACTTGTGCTTAATTACCAAATTTTTGTGGGGAGTGCGCCTGTGGAATATTATAGGGGTTATCTTGTATATTTATAAACTCCTTGATGAATGCATTTAGTTTCGACTATATGATTGCATCTAAAAAGTTGATATGTACTTTCTTTTGGTCATGAAGTGTCTCTATGGAAATTTCATTAAGATCCCACTAGTTTTCGTACCTTTGCCAATTTTATTGACAAAAAGGGAGACAATTAATGTGTAGTTCACACTACAAATACATATGGTTTCCGGATCATTATGTAAGGGGGGTGGTTTTCATGTGAGATGAAGTATTGACTAAGGGGGAGTGGTACATGAAAAGGCGAGGGTACCCAAATATACCTCAAGCTAAAACTTTTCCTACCTATAAGTCCTTTCTCTCGAAAGTGATTGTCTATGGACTGAGTCGAGACAATACAACTAATCAATTCACACTTCATGTGATCGCCTATGGATACGAGATCGAGACAATACAACAACGAAGTATGTTTACTTGATAAAAAGGTTCGGACTTAACCAAACACAATAGGATTGCTTATCAAGTAAATAGGAATTAACGTTTGTGTAATTTACTTTAATTATAATAAAACAATTATAATGGGGAAATATAAAGTAAAATGACACAACAAGATTTTGTTAACGAGGAAACCGCAAATGCAGAAAAATCCCCCGGACCTTGTCCGTAATCAATACTCTCGTGGATGAAGCCGCTACACAAAATTAAACATAACTTTGTATAGTTGACCAAGCAACTAAACCTATAGTTGACCTAATTCCGTATGTATTCCCACGCCTCCAACTTATGAATAAGTCACGACTTGGAACAATTCCTTTGGTTCGTATTCCAAATAGTAAAGGAACAACAACTGCTTGGTATCAACTCTATTCAACCAAGTGATGTGAGTTAGACAAAGGCTCTTCTGCTTATCTTAACATAAACCTTCACAGTTCTTAGATCTATCTTATTCTCAATTACTCAAGTAATCGTTAAGATTTTGCAATCAATACTTTTAATCACAAAGAATTGTATTGATGCCGATCTACACAACTAATCATTTCAATCTACCACAAGGATAAACTGATTATAATTGGATCCTCTTATACCGAAACAAGTATTGTGCACACCAAAGATTATAAACCCCAAATCAGAAATCTTCAATATCTTCTTTGTCTTCAAATCTTCTTAGATCTTCAATAAACACCGCACACAACAACTTGAATCTCTTTTTGATCAATCACGCACATAACGAAGTCTCGTTAACAATGGATTATCACAAGATCGTCTTTTAGCACTAACAATGTTTATTAAAGATCCATGTCGAAACTTCGATCTAGTTTGAGTGAATCTTATATCAGAAGAGAAGATTATCAAGCATAAACAAACTAGGTGAAATCAAAGTTCAACCACTATTAGTCAATCAAATCAGTCAAAAACAAAGATAAAACCGCAATTATCTAGTTTCCCACCAACGGTACTCGTAGAGCTTCTCAATCCCAAAGAAGACTTTAAACTGAGCGTCCGTAAGAGATTTCGCCTAATTAGGTTACTCTCCTCTCCGAATAGGCGGCTACACCAGTAACAACACAACCGAGGAAGTTTTCTGTCACGAAGGATTAGTTTGCTAGAAATGCAAACTTCAAGTATTTATAGACAAGGAAGTTTGGACACCAAGGAATTTCCAAAACCGAAAATATTCTCAAAGATATTCAATACAATCCAAATTCGGTTTTCATAATTCCCCGGAAATGCTCATCCAAAATAATGATCGAAAATCTCTCTGGAAAATCTCAACTAGTAAATGCACATTACTAATTCTCATTTTCCTAAAATAAAATTAACAACCTTAAATAAAAGATTTTTAACTTATTTATCTCGATCTTGGGATTTTCTTCCTGTAGCTATTAAGGAATAACTTTGAACAATAAAATATAAACATTATCAAGACGTGTTCAAAGTATGCCACATCCTTACTTTGTAAGTCCTCTTTCATACTTATAACCTTAAAACCGATTTGCCACACTTCCAAACAAGTTTATAATTGGTTCATCTGACTTTCAAGAATTATGCGATTGATTAAGAAACACTCAATCACAAATCATGGGTTTAACGGTTCTACCCAAACAAGTTTCGTAACTACCTCCATGTGAGTAATGTGCATCGTCACACTAGCTTTCCAAAATTCGGTTGACTAGGTGTTTACGGGTGAACACCGTTTCTGCTGATTTTGGTAATTTCGGGTGTGTGGATGGGAAACGAATCTAAACCCTAAACAATGCTCTGCACGGGAGTACTTTTGATTCGAGAGATCAATTTGTACAATCCTGGCCTAAACCAAGAAATGGCAGTTCCAGGCTTGCTTCGGTCACAAGGTGAAGGAGAAGGGTTGGTCTTAGAGAGGGAAGCGAAGAGAGTGTTGAGACCAGAATCGTTGATTCTGATGGTGTGGTTGTTTATGACTTGTATCTGAAAGTAGAACTGGTTAGAAGGATGGAAAGCTATTAGGTGATTTCTAGATATTGTGTTTTTGCCGACCAAAACTTGTTGTTTCGTGGTAAATAGGTGAAACTTATTTATACAAGTCATATTGAAACGTACCATGGTCTCGTAGGAAATGGAAATGATTGAGTGGTGGAAGAATAGAGTAACGTGTAAATCAGGCATTATGCTTCCATGACTTAAGGAAGTGAATTAGTTTACACCGTTACTTTCATCACCACTAATTGTCCCACTTCATGACACTTTCTTATAACAGGCGTATTGCACGCCGCACGCTGTATACTGCCAGACCAATACCCTGATGAGTATCCCCCAGTTTGTGACATGTTTGATGGCTCGAGTGTTTTCGTGGAAAACGTGTAACAGGTTGCTATGTGTGGTAAGTCAAAGTCAAGAGACTTGCCATAGGAAAATATCGTGTGATGCTATTAGACTTGCCTTGGTCGTCCGCCTAAAACTTACCACAAGTCTGTCAGTTTGGTGGCGAACTTGAATGGATGAGATTGCATCTCATGAAGAAGGGTAGCCGTTGATTATGGCTACCTTCTGTTGGCGCCTGATAATGTCACAGTGGCGTTTTTGGCATATGCCACTGGCATTGCAGCATGAATGGCATACCTCGTGCATGCCAGTGGCACGATGGTGTAAGTGGCACCTGGCGTAGCCATGGCCACTAGCTGGTTGCCTGGAACTTGTCGCAAGTCCGTCAGTTCAGTGGAGAACTTGGATGGCTGAGATTGCATCTCATGAGGAAGGGTAGCCGTTGATTATGGCCATATCTTTGTAGAAAACTGGCGCCATTTGCATAGTGGCACTTGGCGTAGCCGTGGCATAACGGCATGCTAGCGGCGTAATTGCAAGTAAAATTGTTTTGGCATATTGGTGTTAGACCCAAATATGGCTCTAGCAACATTGGCCATGTTGCCACATCGATCCCAACGCTCTGGGAAACATTATTTGGCTTGGTTGGCGTAACAATTTTTCCCAAATTAGGGTTTGGAATGTTGAAACCCTAATTAGTGCGTGGCCAAGGCTTGGATTTGGCGCCGTGGCCAAAGCTAGGGCTTGGCGGCGTGGCCAAGGCTAGGATTTGGGGTCGTGGCCAAAGTTAGAGCTTGGAGGCATGGCCAAGGCTAGGTTTTGGCGTCGTGGCCAAATTTAGAGCTTGGCGGCGTGGCAAGGCTAGGTTATGGTGTCGTGGCCAAAGTTAGGGCTTGGCGGCGTGGCCAAGGCTAGGTTTTGGCACCGTGGCCAAAGTTAGGGCTTGGTGGCGTGGCCAACGCTAGGTTTTGGCGCCGTGTCCAAAGTTAGGTCTTGGCATCATGTTACTGCGGCAGAGTGGCATGTTGGTATGCCGATTAATATGTTGTTGTGGCAGGGCGCGTTTGGCTTGCCAGTTATTATGGTGGCGCGGCAGGTGCGTCTGGCCTTTAATGTATGATGGCGGGTTTAGAGCGACTTGATTGGTCAAGAAAAGGGGTCGACCAAACATGAGGCGCGGCCGCACCTCAAGTGCTCGTGGCGCATTTTAAGTGACCTAATTGGTCGGCAGGAATAAGAGGGGCCAGCCAAGCATAGGCGTGGCTACACTTCTGGCGTGAGTGTGGCGGCTTTAGAGCGACCTAATTGGTCGATGGAAAAAGGGGCCGGCAAGTATGGGCCCAGCCACAACTTATGTGCGCGTGTCGAGTTTAAGGCGACCTGATTGGTCGAGGGAAATAGATCTGGTTTAGGATGGGGCGTGGCCAATGACAAATGCCGCCGGCTGGCCTAAGGCATGGCCACGCCTCCCTTTCTGCTGCTCCTATCCTGCAGCTCCCTGTTTTCTGATTCTGGGCAATATTTTGCGTCTACTAATCCATGGCGGATTGATTACCTAGTTTGCCTAGGCTTAAATTTCGACAAGCAAGGTCTGATATACTGCGCAAGGCGCAAAACCCTAACTTTTGCAAGTTAGCCAGGGTAATCGATTCAATTTTATGTGTTGACACAGAGTTCTTTTAAGTTCATTGCCAGATAGAAGCATGCTTTCTGATTGAATACCTTATGCAAAGACCTTATCCTTGATATTTGGAAATTCGTGCTACTCTGCTGCGAGTGAACACAAATTGTCATTCCATACCAACCTTAAGGGTTCAGCCAGGGAACATAGCATAGAAAGTATTCAAAGAAACTTATATTAAGTGAATATGGGCAAGGCGCCGAAATTTACGAACATCCTGGGATGGTTGCTACATGCGCCATACCGGATAAATTTCATGTAAATATATTGAACGGCTCAATAAATATGCCAATAAAGAGGTTAACACTCATGGATCCATTTCCTTACATAGTGACGTCACATCGATGCAAGGTTTTACGATTTTAACCTAGGCTAAAAACCACCATCAACATTAAGTCCCCCGCTTAACACTGCATGCATGGCGTTGTTGCGGGGTAAGCATGAGATGGTGACAGACAAGAGTAAAATCGAAAGGGCAAGACGTGAAGAGATTTCCAGGGAAATTCGACTAACCTTTGGCGGAAAGCATGAGGAATCCGTGATCCTTGTATTGGCGGCTTGACATACTTCTGGCTTAGACCTGTAGTGCCAGTTTTAGTGCTGCAACCTCTTTCATGAACCGTTGATGCTGACATTGCTACCCTAGTCATGGGATGACAATGATAACATTATTGGTTGACCCAAACACAGAGTGGCAAAGAAGGCGCCAGTGGCTTTGGTTCGTGGAACAACGGAAGGCGTTGCAACCCTGGCAGAGATGGCATATCAATCTTATCTTCTGATCGGCATAGATGGCACTGCAACTTGTTTCGCGGAGCTGGCTAAATCGCGGGACGTGCAGAGATGGTGCTACTTTGGTCATGGAGTGGCAGGGATGGGCTGCCGGGCGGTGACGCCAAACCCTAATTATCTCGTATATATAAGTATCTAATCCAGCTGGTGTTCCGCATTCAGAGCCTTAATACACGCATGGTAAAAGGATTTTATTTCTCAGGCTTCATCAACCTGCCCAATATAAGAGGTGATCTTGAACCTTCCATTTGTATAGATCACCATAGAATTGCGTCCGTCCTCCTCACATGTATTGTCTCATGTCTCTTCTCCTAGTTCTCCATTTTGTCTTCTTCTTTATGTAGATTGCCGATGCAGACATAGTGTAAAGAAAAATCTTTTTTTTTTTTAGCATATAATGGGATCTTCCGATGATGATCGTACCTCTGATTCTTTTGAGAAAAGCTTTGAAGTCGACAGACCCAAGTTTTCTTCACATGAAGAGGTATTAGAAAAAATAGATTCTTTGTTCCGTGATTTCCGGTGGGATTATACAAGGCATGTCCCTCACCCATTTACGCATCATGCTGGTGCGTGTCCAGGCTTTCATGGCTTCGATGGACATGGAGGAAAAATGGAGACATGATGAAGCATCCCAACGCGTCGGGAAATCCCCACGTGATGGAGTTTTTCCACAAACCAGTGCCAAGGTCAACGATTCTCTTCTCGATTCAAACGACGAAAGACTGAGTATAAGAAAACTCTAAAAACGAGCCAGTTTGATTATCCTGTCCATAACGGTATTGTAATCCTTGATTCTGAGGTGGACGAACCAGAGCATTCTCAAGAGGCTGTGGTTTGCGAGATCGGCGACTTCAAGTGGATCTGAAAATATTGTTGGGGAAGTCGGAGCGATCGCTGAGGATGCTGTCAAGGAAGGGAGAGGCTTTAGAAGCATATGTTGGAGTCGTTGGAGAAGCTGTGGGGACATATGTTGGAACTTCTATCGAAACGGGCTCCGATCGGGATCCAAGAGGCTCATTAAACGGCTTCGGATGGGATGTTATTTCTTTCGCTGAAACGGCTTCTGGATGGGATGTTCAAGCTGCTGCTGAAATGGCTTCTGGATGGAATGTTTGCTGTCGGAGAAGGTGCTGGGGCAAGTGCTTGAAAAAGCTCTGATGGAGGCGTCATTGACCAAGGTGTCTTGTCATTGACAACTAGTTTTCCATTTTGTGATTTCCTTCCGCAGGGAAAACAATATTTTCGTAGATCGTAGATGTTTTTGACACTTCAGTTTTTCTTTTTGTTCGTGCGACTGGAGCCATGTTTCACCAAGTAATATTCTTTCATTTATGCTGCCTTGATAATTTCACATCTTTGATTGAATGAATAAAATCTCTCGGAAGAGACCTAAAACCCCTTTATAAAAAACAAGTTCTTCCACCCTTCCAAAGCGATTCGGCGGATGGGAAGCCAAATCACATAAATGACGCGGCAATAATTCTAGTAGGCGCGTCACATTCTCTCCGTTTAGCTACTTCCATGGGAACGCCTCGCATGTCGTGGGCAACAAGTAACTCAAAACGGGAAAAACATTAGCAATGATTAAGGATTTTGACCAACCTTTTATTGGATTTTCCCTCGCAAATTACACAGGACATTTGTGACATACCGCCTGGGTATGTAGAAGTGTGAGCCGTCACAAGCTATAAAGCATATCACAAGAAGTAGAGAATCCTCGTCGGGCAAAAGTTGAAGCCAGATGTTCTTGAAGGAAGGTGTCTGTGCCGCCACTCGATGATCTTCTTCCTTGCACGTTCCTTCCTCAGTATTTTTTTTCTTTTTTCGAATAAGATATTTATTATAGGGTTTAATTTTTTATGGTTTTTTAACTGATGGGTAATGACTTTGTGGGTTTTCCGGATACTTTTCCCTTGAGATGATTTAGGAAAACTTATTTTGAAATAAAGATGCTTTTAATTAAAATCGAAACCCTAATTATGAATGCAAGAAGTGCAATCATTTTGGAGGGATTACAAATATTGCAGGGAAAAGAGAAATTACTGAAGGAAATACTTAAAAGGAAAACGCTGGAGGAAAAGGTAGCACAGCGTTTTAGGTATTGAAGGGCTTGAGCCATCGCGAGTGAATTGTCACGCCTTCCAGCTTGTCGGCGTTGATGAGCTTGCAGTAACCACCCAAGATAACATCTGCCACCAAGTTGGAAGGTTTATTAAAATCAGAAAAATTCCAAATAAAACCTAAGTTTTTGGAAGATCATGATATACATGAACATTTTTACACAACTATGGATTCGCAGCTATCCATAAAGTTTCACAATTTTTCTGATAAACAACTACACAAACAAATGTGCTCAGATTTATCAGGCATTTCCCATCCATGAATAAGAGCACGAAAGGATGAGAGTGCACAATTTTGATAAAACTAGGTTGCATCGGAGTAAGCTTTTTCTAGCTTACAATGAATATCAGAAACATAGTTCATGTTTCTCTTAGGGAATTTCTGCCCAAAATATTTTCTCCCAAGACGATGATCTTTTCTAACTCTAGAGATATGATCATGTAGAGAAACTGTACTGACGTGAGAATTTTCGGAGATAGATAAATCTCTTTTAATTCTTTCAATGAGATTTTCATAAGATTTTCTCATTCTAAGGACTTCCTTATGATTCACATCCGTGTCATTATCTGAAACAATTATCGGAAACTCCTGATTGTTTCTTTTGATAGAGATTCTCTCTTTCCCTTCCTTCTGGAGTCGTACTTCATCAAAACTAGAGTTGTTTCGATATGGGTGAGGAGGTACCTTTTTCCAGAAGCGATTATCAACTCTTTCCTCTAATACTTTTGAGTTGATCTTATTGGGTAGTGGTATGATCTGTCTTTCTACCGAGGAATGGTCTTTCAGTTTTTTAAGACAAGAAACTTCCTTCAATATTTTTACCACCGTATGTAAGTATGAGTTTCCTGTCAAGTGACTGAAAATTGTATTCCTTAAGATCACCTTCACGGAATCGGTTCAAAGTTTCCTTTGTACAAGATTTCGTTTGATCATCAGAAGATCTAGAAGCTGGTTTTTCATCCTGTTCTGACTTGATGTAGTTAGGCAGACTACCATCATCTTGATCTATTTCAGATGTGACTAAACCGGTTTTATCACAGTATGTAAAAGTCTAGCAAGGACTTTTAGTTTCCTCAGCATCAGAAGAAATCACAACAGAATCATTCGTCAGAGTCATAGGATGTGTCTCTTGTACAGTAAAAGATTTACCAAGAGCTTCTAGTTTGATAGTGAGATCCATATTCTCTTTGGCCAGAAAATTCAGTTGAATGTCTTTATCTCTGATCTCTTATTTAAGAAGATTTGTATTTGTCTTTAATAACACCACTTTAGAAGACAGAGATTTTATAGGCTTTAGGAGTTTTACCAACTCTTTATCAGCATCTTCCTTTCCATCAGAGATGGACATAGATGTTTTCGCAACTCCTGGATCATGAGTCAACGAAATAGTAACATCTTCAACTTTTGAGTAATCAAACTCTTGCATAACGTTAACTGAATCAGACATGGATTCAATTTCTTATAGGTTGGATCGCACCAAACACAGATTGTTAGATCTTTTCGTGTTTGCCTTCTCTGATACCAATTGAAAAGGCGAGGGTACCCAAATTTACCTCAAGCTAAAACTTTTCCTACCTATAAGTCCTTTCTCCGAAAGTGATTGTCTATGGACTGAGTCGAGACAATACAACTAATCCGTTCACACTTCGTGTGATCGTCTATGGATACGAGATCGAAACAATACAACAACGAAGTATGTTTACTTAATACAAAGGTTCAGACTTAACCAAACACAATAGGATTGCTTATCAAGTAAATAGGAATTAACGTTTGAGTTATTTACTTTAATTAATTATAATAAAACAATTATAAAGTAAATGACACAGCAAGATTTTGTTAACGAAGAAACCGCAAATACAGAAAAACCCCGGGAACTTGTCCATAATTGAATACTCTCAGGATTAAGCCGCTACACAAAATTAAACCTAACTTCGTATAGTTGAGACCAAGCAACTAAACCTATAGTTCACCTAGTTTCGTCTGTATTCCCACGCCTCCAACTTATGAATAAGTCACGTACTTGGAACAATTCCTTTGGTTCGTATTCCAAACAAGAAAGGAACAACAAACTGTTTGGTATCAACTCTCTTCAACCAAGTGATGTGATTTAGATAAAGGCTCTTCTATTTATCTTAACATAAACTACTTCGTCAGGTTCTTAAATCTATCTTATTCTCAATTACCAAAGTAATTGTTAAGATTTTGCAATCAATACATTTAATCACAAATAATTGTATTGATACCGATCTACACAACTAATCAATCCAATCTACCACAAGGATAAACTGATTATAGTTGGATCCTCTATACCGAAATAAGTATTGTGCACACCAAAGATTATGAACCCCAAATCAGAAATCTTCAATATCTTCTTTGTCTTCAAATCTTCTTAGATCTTTAATAAACACATGCACACAATAACTTGAATCTCTTGTGATCAATCACGCATAGAACGGAATCTTAATAACTGGATTATCACAAGATCGCCTTTAGTACTAACAACAGTGTAAATATCCCTGTCGAAACTTCGATCTAGTTTGAGTGAATCTTATATCAGAAGAGAAGATTCTCAAGCATAAACAAACTAGGTGCAATCAAAGTTCAACCACAGTTAGTCAATCAAATCAATCGAAAGCAAAAGATAAACCACAATTATCTAGTTTCCCACCAACGGTACTCGTAGAGCTTCTCAATCCCAAAGAAGACTTTAAACTGAGCGGGGGTAAGAGATTTCGCCTAATTAGGTTACTCTCCAATCCGAATAGGCGGCTACACCAGAACAACACAATCGAGGAAGTTTGCTGTCACGAAGGATTAGTTTGCTAGAAATGCAAACTTCAAGTATTTATAGACAAGGAAGTTTGGAAACCAAGGAATTTCCAAAACTGAAAATATTCTCAAAGATATTAAATACATTTCAAATTCGGTTTTCATTATTCCTGGAAATGCTCTGTCCAAAATAATGATCGAAAATATCTCGAAAATCTCAACTAGTAAATGCACATTACTAATTCTCATTTTCCTAAAATAAAAATAACAACCTTAAATAAAAGATTCTTAACTTATTTATTTCGATCCTGGGATTTTCTTCCTGTAGCTATTAAGGAATAACTTTGAACAATAAAATATAAACATTAATGCACGTGTTCAAAGTATTCGGACATCCTTACTTTGTAAGTCCACTTTCATACTTACAACCTTGATACTGATTTGCCACACTTCCAAACAAGTTTAGAATTGGTTCATCCGACTTTCAAGAACTATGCGATTTATTAAGAAACACTCAATCACAAATCATGGGTTTAACGGTTTTACCAAAACAAGTTTCGGTCCTACCTCCATGTGAGTATTGTGCATAGTCACTAGCTTTCCAAAATTCGGTTGACTAGGTACTAGGATCGGTTCCCCAAATATATATGGTATCTAACTTATATGTGTTGCACATGTCCATAGGATCGGTTCCCCTTTGCCTAAAAACGTGTTGCACATGTTCATAGGATCGGTTCCCCTTTCCGCTATAAACCTTGATGCACCTCATACAAGGATCGATTTCCCTTTGTGATGTGTTTCACCTCTTCATGGGATCGGTTCCCATTTACCCAGATTCGGTTCAACAAAACACAAACTCGATCATACCATCTCAGGTGATTACTTAAGATCGGTTTCACTAATAAAAGTCATACCAATACATAAGTCAGGCCTTTGTGAATAGTTTTACCAAGAACACAAACAAGTCATGAGCGGTTATACTAAATCACACATATTGGATGTTCACAAGATATACAATGAATAACAATCCCAATAACGCCTGGCGATTTCCTTTTCGATTCATAAACAAGTTTATGAACTTACTTCCTTAAAACACATGTAAAACATTGTTTCCTAGGATCAAATCCTCACCTCATACCCATACATAATCACAATAGCATTCAAATGATTATGTCGATGTCTTATCTACAAAGTTTAATGGTTAAGCAATAAACTTCATATTGTATTCCTTAATATTATGTCTATCTATAGTGTTCATGTTTCGCAGTTTCGTTTTCAATATGCACGACTTGAAAGATACGTTAGGGAATGAAACAATTCAAGTCAAATATCACTAACCTCAACTGAAGGATGATGTTGTCGTTGTAGCTTCTTACTTATTCACTTCTTCAAGTCTTCGCAATACTTGTAATGTCTCATATCCTAATACTTTCAAGCTAACCTATACGAAGTTGACTCTAGTACATAATCAAGCGACTCTTAAAATAAGTTTTGATTAACTAAAATATGACAACCAAACTTGACATACCAATGCTTAGTGGGTTCAACCGAGCTATGCTCTAACAATAAATATCACCATAGTATTGTTGTCGAAGTTTTGATACAATTGAACTTTGATGTTGTGTAATAATACTATGACACTGTATAACAATGATTGAGAGCTATTGTTTTCTCATTATTATGGCTACGGATCTTCAACAACAATGATGCTGTATTGAATATCTTTGGAATCATTGGAGTACTTGGAAGTGACGAAGATTTCGAGTAATGTTGAAGAACCAAGGAGATCAAACATGTGGATGAGAAGCTGCAAAGTTTATTTATTTTGTATTCCATATGTATTGATAGTTTTTTCACTAAAATTGACAAAGGGGAGATTGTTAGAGCATGCTTTGGTCGAACTCGCAAGCGTTGCTATCTTAAGCTTGTTTGTCAAGTTTAGTTGCCAAAACTATAAGTCTTGATTTCTAGTCTACTTATAGCTAAGTCTCGGACTAGGATAGAATGTGTAGTTGAGCTCTAGACTTCACGTCGTTCATCATGCAAAGACGAAGAACTACTCAAGGAACTGGTGGAACTTCATCGACAAAAAGGTATGTGGAGACTTGAACTTATCTATCACTCAAAAGTCTATATACTCTATCTCCTATCTTGAGACAAAAGTCTTATTGCTATATAGACTTCGATTATACACATTTGCTATTTCGAGCCGAGTTTATCTCGCTTATCTATTTCTCGAAATATGTGTTGGTAAGCTTTCACTTTGGCCAAGTTCATCTTTACTAGTGACGAAAGTCATGATGATTATTTCAATTACTCGAAAATCGCTTTGATGAAAAATAGTTTGTGAATAACAACTATATAACATCCTCTAAGAATGTTTCAATGATTGAAATGAGAGTTTAGAATATACAACCATGTTTGAATATAAACATTGTATGTGAATTCATACTTGTGTAAGTCCAAAATCCTTGAACAAAAGTATGCGTTCTTTGCTGCTCAGGATGACCAGAGCTAAGTCCGCGAACCTGTACGCGTCCTATCAAAAGTTCATATCCCATGAATTTCTGTGGAGTTTGTGAACTGAAAACAAGTTCAGTCCGGGTACTTAAGTATGCGTACGGTATGCGTACTTAAGTGGGTTATTTTCTAAAAACAATTTAATTCGTGAACTAAGACATTTATAAATTAAGGAATGCAATCTTTGCAAACCGTGGCTATAATGTTCATGAATCGATTCGAGTGAATCAAAACCTGTTTTTGCTTCGATTGTGTCTTGTATACTTCTATGAGATCTAAGCAATTGAACAACTCTCTAACTAGTTTTTTGAGTCATTTGAACTAGTTATGGTGAAGATGAATAAGGTTGATATGAAAGTGCTCATATGGCTAACCATTGGTTAACTACTGCTGAACCAATGACTTATACACGTTTAGGTTCGGTTAGTTAAACCTAAATGAGGTTGCATTTCATGTGTGTATAACAAGCTAAGTTCGATCTAACGGTTGAAAGATATTAACTTGAATCTAATTAGGTTTTCATCTAATGGTGAATATTGAATGCTCATATGGCTAATTAGATTGTAAACCCTGATTTGGAGACTATATAAAGGAGAACTCTAAAGAATTGGGAAACCTAATCCCCACACCTCCTGTGTGATACTAGTTGTGTAAGCTATAGTCGATTCTCCTTTAACCTTAGGTTTCTATCGAGACCCTGTAGGTTAACGACTTAAAGACTTCATTGGGATTGTGAAGCCAGACCCAACTATTTTCTCGGTAGTTGCGTAATCTGATCTTGCCGTTTCTATCGTTTGAGTACAATCGTAAGATTGGCTCCGATAGGCAAGATAGAAAAGTAGTCACAAACATCTTCGTCTCATCGTTTGTGATTCCACAATATCTTGTTTCGCTAGTCGATTAAGATTATTGTGAGGTGATTGGTATTTTTAGGATGTTCTTCGGGAATATTAGTCCGGTATATCAATTGGTTCCTGTTCACCTTGATTTATCAAAAGACGGAACAAAAACTTGTAGGTATTTCTGTGGGAGACAGATATATCTATTCCTATAGACTTTTCTGTGTGAGACATATTTATTTATTAAAGTCTTCAACTTTGGGTCGTAGCAACTCTTAGTTGTGGGTGAGATCAGCTAAGGGAATCAAGTGCGTAGTATCCCATTGGGATCGTAGAGACGTAAGGAGCGCAACTGTACCTTGGATCAGTGTGAGAATGATTGGGGTTCGACTACAGTCCAGACCGAAGTTAGTTTGTAGTATGCTAGTGTTTGTAGCGGCTTAATACATTATGTGTTCAATCTGGACTAGGTCCCGGGGTTTTTCTGCATTTGTGGTTTCCTCGTTAACTAAACTTCTGGTGTCTGTGTTATTTCTCTTCTGTATTATATTTTGTTAAATAACTGAAATATCACAGGTTGTACGTTGAATCGATCAATTGGTAAATCCAACCTTGGTTGTTGACTGGAATTGATTGATCCTTGAACATTGGTCTTTGGTACCGTTCAAGTTATTTCTCTTGTATTCAATCAGGCTCGCAGATTTCTATTTGTTTGAGTAAGAATTGAATCGAGAAATTGAGATACAACTCTTTGATATACTTTTCATTAAGATTGAGTATGACTGTCTAGTTGATTCTCTTAAAAGTATATTGGAGTTAGTCCATATAGATTGCTAAGCGAAATATTGGGTGAGGTTGTTGTACCCCCACTTTTTCAGAGACAACAACAAACACCGGGAATGTAATTTCCCTGCTAAGGCTATTGTCTTTCCCACGAGGATTTTCTTCCTTAGGAGTTGTGAAGCAACTATCCAAATTCAACGGAGCAAAGTGATCATCTGCAACGGATCACCTTTACTTGCATCTGTCACGTTGTACTCTTTTCCCTTCGTCAAGGTTTTATCCCACTGAGTTTTACTTGTCAAGGTTTTAATGAGGAAACGTATACGCATCCAACTATGTTCTAGGTTTACTTAATGTTGTACTCTTTTTCTTTAGTTCAGGTTTTGTCCTCCGGGTTAGCCTGACGAAGTTTTAACGAGACAATTAACTTAGACTCGACGATCTTTGAAGATCGTATTACATGTGATGAACTACATGTAAAATACGAGACAACCTGTGAAGTACCACATGTGAATAATTGTACTAAGGTTTTGTCCCACTAGGTTTTTCCTTGTCAAAGTTTTAATGAGGAAATTAATTTCAGCACAAGTCATCAAGGAGAGGACGACATTTGAAGAAGTATATTCGAAGCACTAAATATGAAGCACTGCATATGAAGTTCTACTGAACCGCACAAGGGGGAGTGTTGTAGGGCTTGTAGCCCATGGATGTGCGGCCCAATATAGTGTCTAGGGTGTTCTTTCAACTTGTATATGAGAGAATATATTTATGTAACACAGTTTACTCTGATCAATAAAAACTTTACTCTACCTCTTTATCTTCTCTATATTTTCCTCTTATCATCAATAATTTATCTTCTTCTTGTTGTAAAGTGATATGCTTAATTCTCAAGGTTCATGGAGCTTTGATTTTAAGAGAGATCTAAAGGAAGCAGAAGTTGGAGAAATATCTCATCTTATTCAACTGCTTGATGGCTTTGCTCAAACTATTCATTCCTGTATGCAGGGGCGGAGCCAGCCCATTGCAAGGGGTTGCACTTGCACCCCCCTGCCCAGCTGGCTCCAAAGCCTATTTTAGGCCCAATTAAAAAAAATTGTATATGTAAGCCCATTTTTTTCTTTGCACCCCCTAATTTTTTTTTGTTGCTCCCCATAGCAAAATTTGCACCCCCATCCCATAATTCTTAGCTCCGTCCCTGCCTATATGGCTGAAGATACAAGAAAGTGGGATTTTGGAGATGAATTTTCTGTAGCCAACTGTTACTCTTCACTTGATGTGGATGATTTCTTATATTTTCCTCATAAAAAGATTTGGAATCCTAAGATGCCATTGGAGGTATCTTTTCTGGTTTGGACATTATGTCATGATGGTGCTCCAACATTGGATACTCTTTCGTAGTCGGGATTAGTCAATGACAAATCGGTGCATTCTTTGTTCTGCAATGGAGGAAACTCAACATCGTCTGTTTTTGCACTGTTCTGAAATTAGGAAACTTTGGAATTATTTTCTGGAGAGCTTTGGTGGTACCTGGGTCTTTTCAGAGACTGTAAAGACAAACATTTGGGAATGGAAGAATAGGAAAAACAATGCAATGGTGAAGAAATTATGGGGAATACTTCCTTTTGCAATTTGGTGGAACATCTGAAAGGAGAGAAATTCCAGACTTTACAACAATAAGAAAAGAAAGTTTGAACATCTAATAATCTCTGTTAAATGCATCTTATATAATTGGTCTTTGCATATAATTTTTTTTGAGGATTATGCTCTTAGTACTTTGATTTGTAATTGGAATGTTGTTATACACAACTATTTCCTTCATTTTCTTGAGCATCTTCCATAAAGTGAAGCTCCTTTTTAATACAATTTGCTCTTTGCCATTCAATTTTTTTTTCTTCCCTTTTTTTTTTTTTATTTTTTAGAAAATTTAAATTTACTTCACTATTAAAAATAAATTTTACAAATCAGAAAGACTATCTTCTGGTAAGAAATTGGTCGGAAGCCTAGCAACAAGCTGAGCTCCTACACCTTTTTGAATAACTACACTTAACCTATGAAAAAGAAATTCTCCGACTAGAACATTGGCATCATGGCTAGTGAAGTATAATGCAAGCGTTTCGTAAAGTCTATAGTACCATCACCCAACTCACCTAAGGTGGTAAAAGCAAGTGTCCCAAAATCATAACCATGAGACGTGCACTTTTCTAAATATTTAGCATTCTTGCGAGTAACAGCATTCTTAATGGCAATGCCTGAGGAAAGAGTGTAAGAAGAGTGTAACAAGAGTGTAAATAAAACAAAGAAGTTAAATACTCTGTTGTCCCTGTGAGCACATTTGGGTTGTTTAACCAAATTGAAACCCTAGAAATCAAATGGTAATCTGTGGAAGAATTAACCGCTGAATTAACCCTAGAAATCAAACGCTGTTGATTCCCCATTTCAGGTAAGCTTTTATCTATTCTAGACTACATGATACCCCATCAATTGATTTCACCTTCCATTTCTGTAAATCTGTCTTCAAATGATGTGATTGAAAAGAAGAAGAAGAAAATGGATGATGAAGTTGACAGAGTTAGTAATCTGCCAGAAGCCCTTATTCACCATATTCTTTCTTTCCTGGACATGAAATTTGTTGTTCAAACAAGCATTTTGTCTAGAAGATGGAGGTATGTATGGACCACTGTCTCTACTCTTATATTCAGTGTCAATGAGTTTATCAGTCCTGGTACTGTACCACAATCTATAGAGATGAATCAGTTTACAAGGTTTATAGACAAGGTACTCCTACTAAGAGGCATGTCTGACATACAGAAGTTTCATCTTCATTGGGTAGACAACGTATTCGATGCATATACAATTAGAGAACTTCTGAAAAACCATCTAAATACATGGATACTTGTTTCCTTAAGTCGTAATGTTCAAGAATTACTTATTCAGATTGACACTGCTGATAATTATCAATATCTGGAAATTAGGTTTCCACATTGCCTCTTCAATTCTCGGTCCTTAAGGAAGTTGGTGTTAGATATAACCGGTGAGATGCAATCATGTGTTTTTCTTCCTAACTCAATGGATTTACCTAGGCTCAAATTTTTGTCGCTTAGTTCATTTTATATTGAAGATGTGAATTTGATTAATAAGCTTATCTCAAGCTGTCCAGTTCTTGAATCGCTGGTCTTGAGAGATATTTGGATACAGAACGACGATGACATGAATGTCAGTATTGAGTCTTGTGCACTGAAACACTTGGAAATTATCAGTGATAGTGAATTGTGTGACCCCAAGTATAACATGCTTAAAACTATCAGGTTATCGACTCCAAAGCTTATATCCTTCATTTGTAGTTCTTACATGAGACAAATATACTGTCTAGAGAACCTCTCTTCTCTAGTCACTGCTACTATTCAAATGACACAAGAAGGCAGCAGCTTGTATAAAATGTACCCTAAGCGTATGATGGAATTCTTGAGAGGACTTCATAATGTGAAAGAACTAACAGTTACATCGCCCGATTTCCTTCAGGTATGGTTGCTTCCACCACTGGTTACAATTTTTCTCATATCTTCGACCAGCCTTGTAAACGTGAAAGTTGTTGGACTTGTCAAAACGTAAGCCTCACATACAAAATACTGCCACAGATGGCAATTTATTGTTTCTTTTCAATGTTTTTGACCCGATAGAATAGTGGTAATCATGTGATCTGCTTGTTATGTACTCTCAGTATTTTCAGACACTTGTTAATGAGGCAGATTGATTGACTTCCAAATTGGAATCTCGAGCATGCAACACCTAAAACAACAGTTCCATAGCCTATTGGACTGCTTTCTTAACCTTTGGAAAAAGACTATGTATTACCATGTCACTGTTCTTTTCATTTAAGGGGCCTATTTCTTTCTTGGATGTAACAAATAAGTGCTTTGCATACTGATAGCTAGGAAAAATAAGAAATTATGCATATTTGTAATACCACATATTTGTCTTCGTTCCTTTTCTTGTTTATTTACTTTCAGCCTTGTAGAATGTAGCGTAGGTGCAATATTAGTTAAAACGATTTTCCAACTGTTTTCCAAGGTTCTTGGAGGATCTCCCATCTCAATGGAGGCCCAATCCTCTCCTCAATTCTATAATCTACGACGTTTGAAGTTGGAGACGTCTTTTACAAGAGGCTGCTTGCGTGCATTGATATACTTACTCAAAACATCTCCATCGGTAGAATATCTGTTTCTTGAAAGATACGAGGTAATAATAATAACTTAACTCAAACTCTTTGTGTTTGATATCTGAGCAACCTACTAAAGATTACAAATATCTTATTATCAGTTTCTGTAATTTCTTGGATGTAGTCGGGCTTAATCGATGCTGAGGATGATGAAGAATTGGGGTTGTCATTGCCATGCCTAATGTTTCACCTTAAGCATGTCGAGATCAGAGAAGCCTGGGGCTGCAAGGATGAGCTTAAATTTCTGGAATTTTTGTTGAAGTATGCCATAGGCTTGGAGAAAATAGTTCTGTCTCATAATAAAAGAGGCCCACCAGGTACAACTGGCTCAGCTGATATACCGAAGCTAATGAAGAAGTTTGAGGAGAAGCTAAGAACACTTCCTAGAGCTTCGCTAAATCTGACAATGACCTTCCTTTAATTCTATTAGATATCAGTTTATGTTCTTATTCCACCTTAGTACAAAACTTGCATTTTTGTACGTCTCCCTTGTTACAGAGTTGCTTTCGTGACTATTTACACAAGGTTCTTTTAAACTGTAACTTTTGTTTTGGCTACAAGTTCTTCAAATCTACTTGAGATCTAATGCACTTGTTCTTCTAGTTGTCAGAAGTACCGTGTTCTTTTTTTTTTTTTTGCCTGCTTAGAGTACAGTATCCAAAGTAGGTAAAGACAACCGGAGGTTCAGTAAATAGTGTTACTGATGGACAGAAAATCTACCTGCTCTGACCGGCCACTGCTTTTCCTATTTTCCTCTAGCTGAGGAATTGAAAACCCAGTTGAAGACATCGCCATACCCCATCTTGCAAAGAACACTGCACAGGAAGACCTTGACTGCTTTGAAATCTGCCATTCTGAGGCGATGATTGCAACTCAAGTGGTGAAAGGATATTTCCACCAAAGTGAGGATGGCACAGGAGTATATGCTTCTTGTTATTAACCAAGAAACTAAAAAAGTCAAACCGGTCAGCGGTGGGTTTGACCGACAGGTGGACTGACCAGAATTATTGTTGGGTTGGTTATGCAAAATAACTACACTATTTATTGTCTTCTTTATTATCTGAATGGTCAATAAATATTGGAAGAGTGAAGTGAATTATAGTAGCCAGAAGAAAATCATGGCAAGAACTCTAATTTCGTTGGTTCTTATGTTTTCCGTTGTTGTTGGAATAGTTGCAGGAGACCATCATCATTGTTGTAAGAACCCGCCAGTTCTTAATTCAAGTTCTGGTGATGGACTTGTCGAAGAAATTGGAGGTCTTAAGACTTATGTTTCTGGTTCTTTGGATTCAAAGCTTGGAATTCTTCTTGTTTCTGATGCTTTTGGTAACTACTCACTTTGGTTTCCTTGTCCTTTTAATCTCTAATAATGCTACTGTCATTACCATTTTGTGTACAAACCGAGGCCAACTGAGCTCACTTTGGTTCAGATGGTTTGATTGGATTCATTAGCTATTCAAATTGATGCTTTGATATGTTGCTCGATTATATAAATTTGATTGGATCTTTAGTTAAATTAGAACTTTAAACTCTTGATTGTTCTATTCTTCATTGCAAGAAAACTGACAACATTTTCTAACCCTTTCTCAAAGTTCCCTCCTGCCAAATGGTTGGGGCCATTCATAATGTCTTGACACACTGTAGAACTGATTGAATTGAGCTCAGCTAGCGTCAGTTCACCGCTTATTTATCCGTTTTTTCGTCTGTGTTTAAAGCGGGGGTCGATGATTCTGCCTTATACGCCCATTTGTGTTAGTTTTTAATTTTAGCCTTAATTTTTTCTGATTCTATAAATTTTTGTAGTTGTGGAGATAAAAGGTGGTTCATTTTCATTAGACTTTGTCTAATTGCTTTCCTCAACTTTGTTTTGCAGGATATGAAGCACCTAATTTGAGGTATATACCGATTTCCTTTTTTGGCTTTTGAAGCTAATGGTCTATAGATATGAAAGTCAGTGTTTGAAGACTCAAAAATACCTTAATTACTTATAGGTTATTAAGTACTTAACAAATGTTTTATTTTTGGATTTAGAAGTGTGTTCTTTACAAAGCACATGCTGTATCAGTTGACGAAATCTTCTTAAATGTTTAGGTCTTGATAAATGTTTTGTTACCGAATCTAATTATAATGTGTTATTGATGTTGTTGCTTTACATACCAGAAACCTGGCAGACAAAGTTGCAGCAGCTGGATATTATGTTGTAGTTCCAGATTTCTTTCATGGGGATCCTTATACACCTGGCAAGGATGTACTAGTCTGGTTTCAATCTCATGGAACGGTAAGTTTACTTCCAAAAATTCATTGTCACTGCACCAAGATATGTGTTGAAATTTAAAACTTGTAGGATAAGGGGTGCTGTAGAAGCTAAACAAGTTATTAAAGCTCTAAAACATAAGGGAATATCCGTTGGAGCTGCAGGGATGTGCTGGGGTGGTAGGTGCACTGTTTAATATGTACGCATGATCTTGTTCAGTATTTTGGTGTGACTTGGCTGCTTAGTATTTGTTTTTCTTTACTTGATTGACATCCTTAAGAAAATTGTATTGTCCACCTGAATAAGACGTTTTCTACTGAATTCTTTTCAGGAAAGGTAGTTGCAGAACTAGCAAAGTCCTATGATCTCAAAGCTGTTTGTGATGATGCATCCTTCAGGGCTACCGTTGATGATATAAAGGGTAAAAGTCACTTGTTTTGTTCAATTCGTCTTGGATTCTTAGAACTCGAATTATTTTTGTCATTGAGTTTCTACCTTTGACTGTTTTTGCCTATGTTTCTTCTTTTGTTTTAGTAAAATTTATGAACATTAGTTTTGCAAGTAACAAGTATTGAACCAATCTTTCAGAAATCAAGGTACCCATTTCTATTCTAGGAGGCTTAACTCGACAAGCTGTCTCCACCAGCACTTTTGAAACAATTTGAAGAAGTTTTATCTACAAAACCCGAGGTATTAAGATTATCATACAATAAACATGACATGCATTTAATGTTTGATGTTGCATGACCACAAAAGGTGTTGTAGTATGAGGCTCTCATCATGTTATGTCTTGAGGAAGCAGTACACTAGTTGCTCCCGTTTCTCAATCTTTCAGATTTTGCTATAACTTAATGTTGCACTTTTTCTTTTCTTTTCGGCAAATCTTAAATATGATTAGGAGATTTTTATTGATAAAGGAAATTAAAATAGAAAAGAGGGGAGATAGGCCTGACCTCTGATAAAAGGAGAAGCACGTTACAAACTAACAAAATCTATAAGCAAATGTGAATAATTACATCCCCATAGCAGAGAAGAAAAAAATGTGGGGGCATGACTATTGTGATAACTTAAGGTTGCATTTATAAGCAAATGTGAATAGTTATGTTGAAGTTATTATATGATGATGAAATTTGTTTGGAATTAAATGAGATGTTGGCTATGTTTTGTTTTACAGGTTGACAGCTTTGCTTGAAGGTCTTTAAAGGGGTTGATCACGTTTGGACTTTGAGGTCGACATTTGTGATAAAGAAGCTGTAAGCAAGCTGAAATAGCCCATCATTACATGTGTAAAATGGCATCTCGAAGTATGTAAGTGTTAGTAAAAATATGAATCATCCCTACAGCCACTAGTTGGGATGGCGCTCATTTCTAAGCAGCCACTAGTGGGATGACGTTCATTCTTACAGAGCTACTAGTCGGGATGTCGTTAAAAATTCCTACACCTATTTACAGCTATTTGAAAATAGTCTTTACTCAGTACCATATTTGCATGTTTATCTTATGTTTCTTGACATTGTTGTTTTAAATTTTTACTCAGCAAAGAGTTACTAAAAGCCGGCAATACCATCAGCTGTGAATTAATAAAAGCCAATGTTTCATATCAAACAATGAATTATCAGAAGAATATTACACCATGGGGCGTCTCTTGTAAGAGTGTAGTGATTTGTTTTGTACAGAGAGAAAGATGGTGGATCACAGTGT
The DNA here is from genome assembly GCA_023531295.1 of Papaver armeniacum. Lineage (NCBI taxonomy): Eukaryota > Viridiplantae > Streptophyta > Magnoliopsida > Ranunculales > Papaveraceae > Papaver > Papaver armeniacum. Next base: position 105,434 of record JAJJWW010007497.1, read on the forward strand.
TACATGAGAACCCACCAGATCTTAGTTTAGTCCGGGGTGGGTTTGACCTACTGGTGGGCTGAGCAGAATTATTGTTGGGTTTGTACATATTATAACACTATTTTATCTGATCAATTTTGAAGGAGAATTTTTTTGGAAGAGTAAAGCGAAAAATACGAGAGAGAGATGGTAGGATCACAGTGTTGTGAGAATCCACCAGATCTTAGTTTAAGTTCAGGAATCGGATGTGTTGAAGAAATTGGAGGTCTTGAAGGTTATGTTCTGGTTCTTTGGATTCAAAGCTTGGAATTCTACTTGTTGCTGATGTTTTCGGTAAGTACCCACTTGATTGGGATACTAGTATATATACCTTTGCTTATGTTGCAATATTGGAATGAAATTTCAGGTCTAACAGAATTGATTGGGATCCTTAGCTGAATCGGAACTTCAATATCTTATACACAATTGTTTTCTTTTCAATCATCTGTAATCTGTTGTTAATAGTTTGGACTCAGTCAGAATCAAAGATCGTTTGTATTCGTGTAATTAATGGTCTCAACTTTTTTTTTTTTTTTCTTTTGCAGGATTTGAAGCACCTAACTTGAGGTAAATATCAAGCTAACTTCGACTTCTTTTACTCTTTTTTTTTTTTTTTTCTTTTGCAGGATTTGAAGCACCTAACTTGAGGTAAATATCAAGCTAACTTCGATTTCTTTTACTCTTAAATGCTTTACTTGTCATTCAACTTGGAAGCCTAGTGCTGTTTACCATTTAAATCAGGAATGCAACATGATGTCAGATCTACTGATCATGTATACATTATATGATTTATATCAGGAAGCTGGCAGACAAAGTAGCAGCCGCTGGATACTATGTTGTGGCTCCTAATTTATTCCATGGGATCCTTTACTCCTGAAAAAATCTGATGTACTGGTATCAGTTTCATCTAGCGGTTGGTACACATTTTTTTGTTTTTTTTTTTTTTTATCCCAATTAAGCTTCATTTATAATTCCTTCATCAAATTTGCTGTCAAACTTTTGTTCTGAAGATAAAGAGTCATTTGCAGGAGGATGCTGCTGAAGAAGCTAGACCGGTAATTGAAGCTCTAAGAAACATTGGGATCACTGCAATTGGAGCGGCAGGGATCTGCTGGGGTGGTAAGAATCAATCTCTATGTTTACTGGAATTACAGTTAACATGTCAGGTGTGACATGGGTTACTCATTAAACTGGTTTTTATTTGTCGGGTCTGTCTCCAGCAAAGGTACTCGTGGAACTGTCGAAGTCGGAGGATCTTAAAGCTGTAGTGATGCTCCATCCTTCACTAGTTACATAGATGATATCGAGGGTAAGAATTGTTTGCTTCCAAGCATTCATTGGGCATCTACCACTAGAAATAACATATGTCATTTCGCCTACAAAATTCAGATATCAAGGTACCTATTTTGATACTGGGAGCATGAAATTGACCAAATGTCTCCGCCGGAAGTTTTGAAAGAATTTGAAGAAGTTTTATCAACTAAAGCTGAGTGTAGGGCGACTAAAATTTCGTTGTATACCACATATTTTCCTAGGTACATTTCAGGGACTGATTGAGAACATGTTTTTACAGGTGGATAGCTCTGTAAAGATATTCCAATGGGGTCAGACACGGTGGACAGTGAGATACAACATAAAAATGAAGAAGCTGTGAAGTGCAGAGGAAGCTCATACTGACATGTTAGGAATGGTTCTTTGCCATTTTGAAGAGTTCTTCTTGTTGCTGCAGAAGTGCTTTGTAGCTAGCTATAATAATAATAATTGTAGGTCAGGGTAGATAAATGGTGTTAACCATAACCACAAGGAGGGTTGTCTCCGG